>BLKR01002283.1:198200-207890 GCA_011170035.1 Teleogryllus occipitalis | reverse complement strand
GGGACGGACCTCCGAGAGTCCGCCAGTCTACGTTCTGGGTGAGAACCATGGTGGAAACACTGAGCACTTGTATTATTTGTCTATGGGTAGAAGTAACTGGGTGAGAACCATGGTGGAACCTCACTTCCACCATGGATGAGAACATTGACCCGTAGTGCAGCCCATACAAATACATTCATACTAAAAACATTTATTTTTCTGATACACACTACGATAGCTCATGCCAACATTTTTGTTGTTTAACAATTCATGTTTGTTAATTTTACTGGAGGGGGGGCGCCCCAGAGTCTTCAAAGAGCAGCCGCCATTGCCCTTGAGGCCTTGCAAGTTCACTCCTGAACCATATAGATGAAGGGTTGCACCTACACATGCGGCAGTATTGAAGTCGTGTGACCCACTATTCTAAGGCATAAATGAATGTCATTTTTCATACGTACTTCGATTTTAACACTTGCCATTATCATGTACTGAGTTCAATCATACACTACTGAATACAATGATGTACGTTAACTTGTGATCAGTTGGCGATAAATCTGAATATATATATATATATATATATATATATATATATATATATATATATATATATAATGAATATTCTGA
The DNA here is from genome assembly GCA_011170035.1 of Teleogryllus occipitalis. Lineage (NCBI taxonomy): Eukaryota > Metazoa > Arthropoda > Insecta > Orthoptera > Gryllidae > Teleogryllus > Teleogryllus occipitalis. Next base: position 207,287 of record BLKR01002283.1, on the reverse strand, counting down.
AACCACATGTACCTAGAAATAAAGTATTAGAATTTAACACTAAAATATTTAATTAGTAAAGTAAAATGTGCAAAATATAACATAATTCACAATATAATGAAATATATTGACATAAACTTAATAGCAAACAAATGATAATGAAACATTGATGTACCACAATCATTTATGTGATCAGGCGTATCATCAGTATTGATGTATGTATATCTACCGTAATAACAGTCAGACTGCAGAATTTAAAGGCTTTTGAGGCTTATTGTGAAATTTAATTAACACTAAATGCGTAATTTTTATGCAATTATTTCCGTTTTTACGGTGTCTGGTTGTGTAGGTAAATATACAGATCTGTTGTTGGATCAAAAATAAATAATGAATATTCTATTAATAGCAAGTATTACACATAACCCATCCTATACCCGTTAACGATCAATACTTGTAACACCAATAAGAAATGCTTAAATAAGGCAACACGTACGGCTGGCCCTTCAACCAGTATAGCTGTGCAAGCCGACACGGAAGGCCGGCTCCTTCTATCAGTTTCGCCCGGATGCGTCATGACGGTAGGCTGGAGCCTCCAACCTGTGTTGCTCGCTTATGCCGAGCAGATAGCCAACTCTTCCAACAAGGTTGCTTGGGCTCGGCAGCTTCTACCCGTGCACTCTGACAAGGTGAATTCAGAGGAGTGCGACAAGGGACTCTTTACGATGCAACTTTTCGTTCCAACTATCTCCGTCACGAAACAGCAACAGTGAACCTGGTTGGGCCTATATTATCATGCGTTCCCTTGATACAGTATAATGGATCAGGTATACTGCAACTGTTCTTTTTTCTCCGTGAACGGTTACAAGTCCAGCGAAGTAAGGAGAGCTCTACATCCGAAGAGGAAGACCGATGAACAAAACCATACAGAAAATGATATACTCGGTAGTTTTCCTGCCCTGTGTGAAGAAAGTAACGGACCGCATAGGGAGACTGTTAACAAAACATAGGGTTAGAACAATCTTTAAACCCGCCCAACAACTCCGTAACATTTACGCTCAGTCAAATATTCCCAGGACCTGATGTCTCTATTATAGCCGGAGTTTACAGAATTCCTTACTCTTGTGGTTCCGTATACATAGGTACTACAGGGAGAAGTTTCAATACTCGTATAAAAGAACACAAAAGGAACTGCCGTCTAGGACATGCAGGTAAATCAGCAGTCGCCGATCACGCGCTGTCGGGACGCGGACATGACATGCGTTTTGAAGCAACATATGTTCTCTTCACCACCACACACTACTACAACAGACTCCAAATGGTAGCCATCGAGATTTACAAACACAAAAATAATTTCAACAGAAAAGAAGGTAAAAAATTAAACAGTACATGGTACCCAGCACTTCGGTACACCAAAACTCAGTTGCAGGCGAAACGTATGGACAAGTCTCCGTTAGACCACGGCCTACAAACCCGGAAAGGTCAAATAATGTAGAAACCGGCCGTGAAAGCCTACATTGTATGTTAAAAAATATATTATTCATAATCTTGTTAATGTATTTACACTCTAGACTAACATTAAAGCTGGTTCCTAATTTGAATCTGACCAATCTCGTAACAGATGAGCGTGTATTACTTCGTTAAAAGAGTTGAGCTTATTCGCAACCAAGCATGCAAAAGAGTCGAGTGTAGTATGTTTTGTTTGGTATAATTTCATATATGTTGATTTTTATAAAAAAATATGTTCCATTTAATGAAAACTCCAATATCATTGTTTGGACCAGAAAATCGTAGTTTTGCATAAGAATACAGTATTTTTCGTATTCATTATTTTTACTTTCTCGTATACGTACGTATATTCGGAGTAATATATGTAGTGTAAAGTTAAGTAATGCTGCGGAAAATCGATTTCGAGATTTCGACGAAAATTACGTTTTGGATTCTCCTGATACCGAAAAAGTGGTTGTTTTTTTTCTTCAAAACGTCCGTCCGTCAGTCTGGCGTATGTGAACAACACTAGCGCCTGAACTATCGTACGATTTTTTCCAAACTGAATATACCCCTCTCTCGATCTGCCGTGGGTCAATGCTCTGCGATTTTGAGAAACTTTCATTAAATTTGGAGGGTACTTTACATGAAGATCTTTGTACATTTTCGAAATATTCTCAAAAATAGCTACAATTTCTTTTGCAAAGAAATCGAGAGGTGCAAAAATAGGAAGAAAGCAAAAGAAAAATCAGAATGGGAAAATGAGGTCATAAAGAAGACTCCTAAAATTTGCCTATTATTCGCATCAGCAATCAATCAAAAATCTTCCGCTGATAGGAATCTATCGACATCCACTCTTCGAACATACTACCAGCGGAACCGCCAGATAATACATCCAAACAAGAAATTAGCGTCAACATAGAGATAATGACAGAAACTTATTACAAGTTCCAAACCACCCAGTACAGTGGAACATTGACGATGGTTTTAGAGAAATGGTGGCCAAAGATGGATTTAAGCAAAGTGATGACATAGAATTTTCTATCTCTAAAAGACAGATCAAAGACGATATTTATCAAAATCATATTTTTAAAAAAACAATGGCAAATGGTGAAGATGAAATGTTATGGTTAGTATATTCGCCATCTACAGAACACAGGGTTGGGATTTGAGATCTTTTATTGGGGGGCGGGGGCAAAGGATCCCCTGGAATAAGATAGTAAAATGTTCTTCTAAACTACATGACAAATGAGTAGTTACACTATGACTCTAAAATTAAAATAATATTTTTGAATGTTTTCTTGGCCCCCCTCTCACCACCCACAGCCTCTACAACGCGAAACGTGTTTTTTTTACTTTTAATTTTTTCGCCAAATTAAAATCTGATTGAAAAAATATGAAAAATAAGAAAATAATTTATATCATCAGAAAAATATTTCTACTTTCTCACTTCCACTTACGCAGTAGAGAGAAAGTTATGTAATACTGCGCGAAAAAACGGCGAATTTCCGGGAGAAAAGCTCTGTATTGTCCGGCTCTGATAACGAAAAACTGAATAAATCTAGTTGCTAAATTTAGAGGGAAAAAAATCGTCTAACACGTGGTGTTGCTGGAATTTATATTTTGTGGGTCATTGCGTTGAAAAAGCGATTGACGGGAAAATGTCCGTCCATCCGTCTGTCCTTTCGTCAGGTGTTTGTGAACAACACTAGCTCCTAAACCATGTGTAGGATTTTTCCCAATTCGAGAAACCCCTCGTCGATCTGACCTGAGTCGAAGCTCTGAGGTTTTGAAAAACATTCATTAATTTTGGGGGTACATTACATGAAGTCCCTGCCACATTTCTAAACTTTTCTCAAAAATGACTCCAAATTTTTCTTTAAATTCCTTGTAAGGATATAGAATACAACACAGCTATAAAGGTGCCATAGGTGCAATTTTCACTGTTAACTCTGAATTTGGTGAAACAGCACAAACATGAAGTGGAATATTGGAGAAATGTCCTGAAAAGAATCGTAGAAACTGTGATTTTCTTTAGCATCAATAGGATTGTCCTTTTCAGTAAAAAAGAGATTATTTGTTACAAAATGAAAACTTATGCTGCATTTAGTTAGTATCCAAATTTGATCCGTGTATGACTGGCCATCTCGTTCGGTATAGAAATAAAGGGCATCATTTGTGAAATAAAAGGATTTAGAAAATGGTAATTCGGAGGGAATTCTTCAATTGCCATAGAAATTGTCGATACAATATGACGAGATTATTTTGAGATACTATTTAATGATGTCTGTACCTAATGCAAATGGCGAACAATCTTTCTCTTCATTTATTTATTTAGTCAAAAACTGTATGTGACGTATGGGGGAGAAAATCATCTGCGCACGCTTTGTTGAGTTTCAGAATCCCTTCCCAACAATTTAACTATTAATAGTTGAAAGATTAATAATAATAATAATAATAATAATAATAATAACAAATTTTAAAAAGCGAGAGATTAACATTTCAAAAACTAGATATTTTCGTTGCCAAATTATAGAAAACTTATTTTTAACGGTAAAGAAACGAAAATACTTGATTTTTCTGTATTGTTAACAAAATAGAAACTCACCCTAAGCTCTACTACCACTACAAGCAAAGGAACGTTCAACAAAACGTGCGCATAGTGAAGCTACATTTACGTCCAGAAGCAAATCAAGGGGCCATCTCAGCATTTGCTCAATGGATCAGGGAAATTGGACAACAACCTGATCGAGATCGAGATCATTGAAGCGCGTAAAAAAATGTCTGAGATCGGATCTTAAACAAGACACATTGAATGTATTAACTCTGTTATACCCCGAAAATGACATTTAGGGACGCGTAGGGTTTGAAGACACTGTTAAAAAATTTGCCGAGACTAAGCGAGAAAATAAGATACCGTTTGACAACGCAAATTTTCATGTACACTAAATGTTATTTTGACTTCAATATCCACATTTTTGGTAACAAAAGATAAATAGTACAAAAATATAGAAATTATTTCATAACTAACTTATATTTTTCATTTATCGGCTTGAGAATATTTGATGTTAAAATATCCAAATATATAATCAATTACTTAAAGGAATACTGTATTTGCATCGGTTCAAATATCGTACAAAATTTTATTTAAAATATTATAAAAAATTTATTATAAAAGCCACTTATAAAAAGAGCGCCAAAACATTTGACAGCCAAGGGCGTACATAAGTCAAAGTCAGGCACTCCACATTCGTATTGACAAGAATGTTCGCAAACTGCTGGCCAACTGCAGCCATACTGGATTCCGCGAGACACTAAGGGACTTCCATCCAGAACGATCATCTTTACACAAAGAACTTATCAAATGTACGTTTTGAATAAACAAACCTAATATCAAATGAAAAAATTTCCAAATATCATAAACAATACATTGAATATCGTCAATAATTGACTGAACTTTTGTACTTTCAAAAACAAGGGAAATTCATAGAATTACGTTGCAGCGAGTCAGACGAAGACAGAATATGGGTATTTCCCTAAGACTCTCTCCGTTGCCACGCAGCGCTAGACGGCGCCACCCGTCTGTCGTACCACCAAAAAGCCGCATATTCCGGTTAAATCGAAGGGCCAAATAATAAAACACTAAATCCAGTAATACAGCCAAGAACATGGTGCAATTCCTGGTAAGGCACCACAAACCGACGATAGCGTCAGTTAGACGCTCTTTGGTTCAAAATGATTTCATACACATTGATATTGCTGCAATATCTTGAATATTGAATGTCATTGAAAGGAAAATGTATATTACTAAGAAATTATGAGATCTTTTTCGTTTTTCTGAGGGTTGTGCAGCCTAAGAACGAGCCGCCACTGCTGTGCGATTTGAATCCAAGTGCATCCGTCTCTCACAATGTGCAAGAGAATCTGGATTGCCTGATAAGTTCTGAATGCGGGCACGTCAACTACCTAAGAAATTGTTCTCGTAAGAGAAGCGTGTTGTAATTGTTGTCTCCCTGGAGGTGGCCGTGTTCTTCCCTGCGGGAAAGTGAGTGGGTACCGACCCACTAGTCAAATTGTGGGATTTTTCTTCTCCAGGATCCAGTTCTCTCCTCTCATCGGGGCACCGTCCCATCATTAAGGGACAAGCTCCCCCCATCAGTGTGTAGAGAGGACAAGGGAGAGACACGGAGGGATGGCGCGCGGTAGTGGCGAATTCTCCGATACACCGCGTGTACCGCCGGTATACCTTGTAATTCGAAGTGTATAATAAATATTTCGTAAGTTTAATAATCCTCTAAAAAGTTATTGAGATTTTGAAAGCTTTAAAGCAGACGCGAAAAAAATAAAAATAACTGTTAGCTACCGAGAGCCAGTCAGTGTGTCCGCAAGCGCTATGAAGTGCATTAGAGTGAGAAGTTTCAAAAAGGTCTTAATGCTGTCCAGAGAAGTCGCTAGAGCAGGCGAAGACACCGCATGCCAGCCACGATAACTTAGGGCTCCTCATATTTCAAGGGCGGGGAGAGGGGAGGAGGCGCGTCTGGACGGTCGGTATGCACCGCAAAATTTTACGATGAAGTCCTTTCTTCTCTGGTCGTTCGTAAGTTACGCTTTTCTGAAGTTTTTGTGAAAATGGAGCGTGTTAGTGATTCAGAAGTTAGTGGTTTGTGTAATTGTCTTATAGAACAATTATTAAGGACGGAATTTCATAGAACTTTTTCAAAAAAGCTCAAAATAAAAAACAACGGTAGAGGTAGCTTCCATAAAGTGCGGTGTACTTCGACATAATGTTCAGGATTTGCCACTGGCGCGCGGAACCTAGCCCATTTATTAGGGCACTGCTCCGGCATTGATCAGAGAAACCAATTCCGCTTTCTCACCGAACGTTAGATCTTCAGACAGTGGCTCGATTGGACCCAGCTAGTGGCGAAAATCTCGTCCGGACTCCAACCCAACGACTCCAAGTCAACGATGTCATATAGGCAACAGTGTTGCCACAGAGCTATTGCAGCTTGACCAGAATTCTGAGAGCCCTGGATCCTACAAAGAGCTTTTTTCAATATAGGGCAAGCGGGGCTAATGAGGGTCACTTTTTATTTTTTTTTTCAACATAAATCAGTACGAATTGTTCCTATGAACAAGTATGTGGGACATTCTTTGTCAAAACGGCCAAAAAATGAAAGGTTCGGAAATCATGCAAGTAATTATATTTTTGTATTCAGCATGATAAAAAAAAATAAGAAAAAAGTATTTTGGATTTTTTTGGAACATTATTTCTTATCTAAAAATACATTTTTTTAACCATCTTAGTAAATTTTCCATGTTTGTTACATTAAAAAATTTTGCTAACACTATCTACTGATGTCAAGCAACAGAAAAATCGCACAAAAATTTTTTTTGAAGATCACTGAAGGGTCATAGAGGGCATAAATGGTAAAAATCTTTAAAAATCGATTGTGAAAATACATGTTTTTTTTTTGATTTTCGGAAACCAACATACTCCTAAATATTTGTACTTTATGCCTATAAAATTTCATTCTTCATTATTGAAGAATTCAGAACTACAAGTATTTTTATTACAAAATTTGTGATGAAAAGTTATTTTTTATCTGACAAAATAAGTTTTTTATTGAGAAAACGATAAGTCTATTTCAATTTTTTGCTAATTTTTGAACATTCAGATTAAATGGATTGAAACATTGGTCATAAATTACAGGGCGACCCAGGGCCATTTTAATAGCATCAGGAGCTCTTGTGCATAGGTTAATCCCCCCCAATTTTGATGCTGAAATATAAAGAAAATCCTATCGATTTACAATGTATTTTGTAATTTTTTAAAATCTTTTGAAAGTATTTCTTAGAGTTTTAATTTTAAATTATTCAATGTTTAAAACTTCATGGGCATGGATGAATTTAACTTCAAAATAATTAAATATTGAAATTTAATCAAAATATTTAAAATTTATTCCAATTTTAATGAGTCTGTCATGTATTTATTGATGAAAAGATTCCAATTATTTATAGACAATCAAAATTTTCTTGGGAAACAGACATATAATTCAATTATATTAATTTTATGCTACTTGTACTTTATTAACAATAATATTTATTTATTTCTTACTTTTTTTACCCTCCGATGAAAATTTTGTCTCTGCCCATGGACTGAGGCTTCTCTGTTAGGTTGTAGGCCTGATACTATCTGTGTTCAATGCAATATTATGAACACAGTAGATTTGTTAACGGATTCCAAACGAACAAAAAAATTTATTGACAATTTCACTTATTTTGGCAAAATTAAATTCTATTCTTGAAAAGATGAAGACCAAAGGACATGCTCAGCAGATGGAAGTCTTGAGAGGATAAGGCTAAGCCAAATCAACAAAACATTGCATATTCAATTCAAAGATGCTTTATTTTACGTTCAGGCCATCAGGCCAGGTTCAGGCCATCAGGTCTGGCCTTCCATCCAACCACACAAATTCCGCTACACTCCTTTGGCCATCTAGTAGACATAGAATGTAGGTATCACTTGGGCGATGAGACAGGAAATTTCAATTTAGCTCAGAAGCTTCTTTTAGGTTTGGGGATCTTTTACAGTAAATTACAGGAAAACTTCAACATGGAACAGTCAGCTTTACTTCCCCTCTGACGGAAGGAATGTACAGGTTTTTTTGGTCCATAAATCCATGGCTTCGATCAGGTTTGAATCTGCAAACTTCGGTATAACAGCCTGATATGCTAACCATTACAGCACTTTTGCTGCTTATGAGAACAATAAAAGTTAAGGAAAATTAAAATGACATTTTGGAAAACCTAGAATGATATCAGGCAAGAAAAAATGTAAGTAAAATCCATGCTGATATCTTATTTTCTGTTTACAAATATAAATTTGACAACTTTCTCAATTCTGATGTATCACAAATACTTATGAGACGTTAATGGAAAAGAACAAAAGATGCTTCTAAGATATGATAATACTTTCAGTACATTTAATTACCTTTATTTCTTACAAATGTACAAAACAATAATTAATAATTAAAATAAAATTCATTTGCTTGTGTCGGGAAATAACTGGGGATACAGATATCCTAGTTTTTTAATGTTCTTTTGGATGATGAAACGCAAAGAATCTGTGTATTGAGGTCCGGGAATGGCTAAAGTTGCATCACGCCACATCAGTCCAGATGCATCCCGAGTAAACAGAGCAGGTGAAGGGACATTATCACGCATATAGTTCCATACACAATCTCGAAGAAGCTGCACCACCTGTTCAAAACACAGAAAAGTATAAAAATATAAGTACTACCTTCTAGTAACTACATCCATCAAGGCAAATAAATGAAATGTCAATACATATTTGCAAACATCAAAACTTGCTTGAAATATAATAGTTTCAATACATCATCATCATTCTTCAGTGCTCATATACTTATAAAATACTATAAATGTGTTTGTATAAAATATACATAAATTTACATATTTTTTATACACACATGCACGCATACATGCACACATATCAATGGAAGTTACAAGTAACCATGGAAACAACTTTAAGAAACACTAAGGAAAAACTACTAGCTACTAAATAGAAACAGAAAAAAGCCCTGGGAAAGATATGATACAATC
>BLKR01002283.1:145700-193200 GCA_011170035.1 Teleogryllus occipitalis | reverse complement strand
CAGCGCGCCCGACGGATGGGGTGTCTGTCTCTTTAATGGTACTAGCTTAAAAAAATTACGAGATGCAATGAATGTTCTCCATAGAATTTCTGAGTACCTATACTGGTAGCCTACTCGATTTCTTTGCTCAGAAGTAGTAATGTCAGCAATTGTATTTAATCTAAGGTTCATGTGACGCCTGCAGAGTTCACTTTCTCAACGAATTGAAGCAGCCTCGATTACATCAGTAAAATATCCAACACCTTAAGTTTTTTAATTTAAGGTCACATCAACATTCGGTCTTTAGCGACCACTATTGGAGTTAACGTTATGATAACTATCAATATGAAACGAAATGGTGATAAGGTGTGAGAAGACGAACATAATTTCATTATTGCTCTATTCTTTTTTTATACAACCATGCCCGAGGCGGGACTTGAACCCGCGACCCTTCGGTCCGGGATCACGACACTACTGCCTTAGCGATCTCGGCAACCAGGCCGGCAACACCTTAGGCTGTTCATCTGAATTGATACTGTTCACATTTTTTCCATTTTTCATTGCTTTTAGGACATTTTATTGATCATTTGTGGCGATGTTTTAGGTCATCAAAATCCGCCACCTAGTTATCAGGGCACGGCAATAAATTTTTACTTTCTCGTATACATACGTATATACAAGGTAATATACGTAGTATAGAGAAAGTTATGTAATGCGGTGGAAAATCGATTTCGAGATTTCAACGCAAATACACGTTTTGGGGTCTCGATACCCGCAAAGTGTTTTTTTTTTCTTTCAAAACGACCATCCGTCCGTCTGTGAACACTGCTAGCGCCTAAACCACACGTACGATCCAACGTCTTTTCCACACGTCTTTTCGAAATTGAAGAAACCCCTGTCCATCCAGCACTAGTTGAAGCGTTGAAATTTTGAAAAACATTCTTTAAAATGTGGGGGTACTTTACATGAAGCCATGATACTTTACATGAGATGTTTCTATGTTTTTTTATAATGGCCCGTCAATGACCACTTAGTTAATAGAAATTGCACTTTCTTTCAAATCTCGTCAAGTATTTCGCCATTTTCCAAAAGACAGGCCGAGGCGACTGTTATTAACGGAAAAATATTACCAAATGTCCCCTTAATAATATTTGTTAATTTCATGGAAGTGTTTTTAGTAATTTTTGTGTAATTGCCCGTCAAAAATCACTTACTTTCGGTAAGGCGCTTTCTTTCAATCCCCGTCATGTAGTCTTTAAACGGTCACTATTTTTAAAGAAGCAGGCTGAGGCGGCTGTTAACGAAAAAACATCAACAAATGTTCAATTAATAATAGTTATTAATTCCACAGAAGTGTTTTTAATCGTTTCATGTAATTGTCCGTTAAAAATCACGTAGTTTTGGGAATGACGCTTTCTTTCAAACCTCGTCATGTAAACTTTTAACTAGCCATTTTAAAAGAGGCAAACAGAGAGTATACTAATCGCTACTAAGAGGCAAATCGAGGCGGCTGTTGTCAAAGAGTATATCTGTTGTGAACGAAAAAACATTAACAAAAGTCCATTTAATAATAGTTATTAATTTCATGGAAGTGTTTTTTGTGTAATTACACGTCAAAGATCATTTCATTAATGAAAATGACGCTTTTTTCATCCTCGTGATGTAAACTATAAATAGACGCTATTTTGAAAGAGATTGACCAAGGCGGTTGTTATCAATGTAAAAATAGTTACAATTGTTCACTTAAATACATTAATTTAACGAAGATGTGTTCAGATGTTTTAATCTTATAGCTCACTTATTGCATGCATTAAAAATTCACTTATTGCATGTTTCAGTTCTGCAGATCTCAATTTCCTACGTTTAAATTTATTGAAAAACAAAGAAATTTGGCAAATTGAAAGAAGAAATAATTTTGAAAAGATATTGAAAATGTTATGCAATTAATGAAAATCTGAAAGCTGAGAAGATAATACATTTTCAAGAAGTAAACGATTTCAATATTATGTCCGGAGGTAATGATACTCTTTCCAAACACTTAATGTAAACTTGTGTAAAAGTGTAAACGGTCATAATTTTGAAAGGGGTGGACCGAGGCAGCTGATCTCAACTGAAAATTGTTCAATAATGTTCACTTAAAAATGTATATTAATTTCGTGGATGTGTTTTTCGGTGTAGTTTTTGTAATTGCCTGTGAAAATTTACTTAATCAAAAGATTTAGCAGTTTTGGCATACCTTAATTACGTAAGGATTAATTTAATGAAAAAAATTGACATTGAAACTGCTTTAATATGTATAGAAAGGTATAAGAAAGCGCATATAATTTCTGGAAGTAGATAAGTTGATTAGGAAAAAAGCTATAAACAATCAAAGATAGGTATATTTTCACTGCTTGGGTTGCTGAATTTTTCTTCGGCTAAAACGTTTGGCTTTGTGGGCATCGTATGGCTGTAAGTATTGATAAAAATTATTATTTTTCCTGGTTTCCAATCATTTGATGTATGTAGAATTGACATTTATCAAGAAATAACAGTTTTTCAAAAAATAAAATTTGGTGCCTATGCGCGCGTTTCGGCTTTCTTCAGATCACCGTGCGGCGCTCGAAAGAGCGTTGAGGCCGTCCACTCCGCGCATCCTGCGCGAGACCGGCGTAGCCAGAGAGTATATACGGGGCCTTCCACTTCACCCGCAAAAGTTCTCTGAGTTGTGCGACGCGGGGGAGCAGCTAGTGCGTGGGAGGCGATCTCCACTCCCAATGTCAAAAATCGCGCGGGAGACGCGGAAACGCTCCCCGCCAGGCTTGATCCACCTGGAAATGACGTCGCAGCGCCACGGAGGCTTGAGTTCTTGAGGCTTGAGTGAAGTCGGCGCCGTGGCGAAAAACAAGAGTAAATAGTGTAAAAAGTGCTGTGAAGTGAAAAGTGGTATGACGTGAAAAGTGGCGTGAGTGGATGTGATTGATTGATTCATGTTTTCGGGCGCGTCAACTACTCAGGTCATTAGTCCCGTTAGTGTAGTGCATGTTTTTTCTCGGGAGATGGCGGTGATCTTCCCCCGCTGGATGGCGAGTTCCGGCACCGACCTACCGTCGGCTAGTGGGGTTTCCCCCTAACCAGGACTCTCCCACCAGCGGGGCACCGCCCCAGCCGGGACAATCTCTAAGCTCCCGACCGCTCTCCCAGAATATGTGGTAGTGTAGAGCATGTTAGTGTAAGTGTGTGTGTGTAATGGGAGAGGAAAGGACAAGGAATGGGAAGGATAGATCGCGCGCGGTCCGTGGCCCGTTTGATAGGGTACTGCTCCGGCATTCGCCTGGTGTTGATCGGAGAAACCACGGAAAACTACCGATCAGCGCAGCCGGCCGCTAGAATTCTCCTCCAGACAGCGACTGAATTCGACCTAGCTGAAAAGCTAGTGCCGAAAATCCTGCCGCCGTCAGGACTCGAACCTAGGACCTCCCGGTCAGAGGCGCTGCAGTGACATCAGTTGATGCATTGAGCTACCGCTCCCGGTGTGAGTGGATGTGTTTGTATATACGTATAGATTAAGAACGAATGTGAGAGTGAATGAACAACACAAAATAGATGATTAAACATTCAAAAGAACTTTTCTTGAAGACTTTTAAATACAAATTGTTTTTAAACTGAAGACCCCCAGTGGCACTGTTGTTTAAGTTAATTTTAAAATACTTTTAATAAGTTTAAGTTACTAGCCCTCACGAAGCTGCAAAAGCCTAACAGGCTGGAGCAATTACGTATCCCATTACATGAATAAATTCCCGCCTCCTCAGGGCAACTGGGGGGGGGGGGGGAATTGAAAAATCGCCGTTGTTAGTTCTCAGATGTGCCGGTCTCTCTTCAGTCCTACACTTCCCTTGTTCGGGTAACACGTACCTACTTTTCTTTACCACTGCACATCCACCAGCAAAAGTCAAGTGACCAGAATACCAAGCATGATGAAATTCCCGAAAGGGCTTCTTGTGATCATTCGAGTATTGAATAGGAGGTCCCTTCCGCTGATGACATTTCCTTCCAGCCCTACGGGTTATACATCCTATACATCTGTGCCTCGTCTTTTCGTCAACAAACATCAAAAACAAATGCATCAGGTGGTGATAGAAAATAATTTCATTTTACCCAAAACCTTGTCGCTGTAAGTTTTTAATTGGACTTCAAGAACGAAAGCATCCCAGCGACAAAATATTTTAATGCACAAATTAAAAATTCACACATTTTCGTTGGCAATATTTTTCGAGACATTTTCACATATTGATAAAATGAAATCATTTCTCTCAGCCAAAGTAATTGAAACATTGTATAGAGTTTTTCCAAAACAATGCCACCAATTGTTTTAACAGTTTGAATGAAAAGGTGTTTAAAGTCAGTTCTGCAGAAATCTAGCGTTTTCATTATTTTAATTAAAAAAGAAAATGAGAATTTTTTTCACAATTCAGTTCCTTGTCATTTTCTCTACAGGACTTATCTCTACTTACTTGGGCAACAATCCATTTGGCAACTGCAAGAAATTCTTCCACAATAACAACCTTGTCCATAAGAGCCCACTGAGCCTTCACAATATGAAAACTAGTAAAGACCCTAAGAGCATTTGATGGATACTCATTGGATTTGAATTTTGTACAATGCTATTGCAGCAAAATCTCACTTACTGAATGACATTAAGCCCAGAAGACATTCTCCTAACAAGTACATTATTTACTTATCTCTCCAATTCTTTGCCAATTGAACATGGGGTCCCACAGGGTTCGATCTTAGGTCCTATTCTCTTTCTGTTGTACGTAAACGATATGCCCTCATCTATTAAAAACGGAAGAACAGTTGTTTGCCGATGACACGAATGTTCTTTGCAAAGAAGAAACAGTACAATTTCAGAAGTTTCAAATTGGTTTTGTAATAACAAATTAATAGTTAACGAAGGAAAAATTGTCTCAATGCAATTTTGCGTTTCATATCGGCAATCGTATACTCCATTCAAAATGAACAATATGCAATTAGCTGATGTTAAGGTAACAAAATTTTTAGGTCTCTCAATTCAATCAAACCTCAAATGTAATGTACATATAACAGAATTAAACACTAAATTAAGCTCATTATGTTATGCATTCAGAATTCTTTCAAATTGTCAGCCTTCATGCAGCTCGTGTGTATTTTGCAAATGTACATTCCCGCCTGAGATATGGCATAATATTCTGGGGAAGCTCATCCTTTAGTTCCCAGACATTTAGATTGCACAAGAAAATTATCCGAATAATGAAAAAATCACATCCACGTGATCCGTGCAAGCCTCTTTTCATTGAACTTGGAATCTTACCATTGCCTTGCCTATTTATTTATGAGTCTGTAGTATTTGTCAAAACCGACTTACTTAACGGTGGGAACATATTCTCATGTAATACTGATATTTATAGTTACAATACTCGACGTAGAAATCATGTTCATCAAGTGTCAGTATCAACAGCTCACTACAAGAAATCAACATACAATACATGTACGCTACTTTACAATGCATTGCCAGATGAAATTAAACAATTAAAATTGGTACACAAATTTAAATTAAAAGTAAAATCTTTTCTGCTGCAAAACTGTTTCTATACAATTAGAGATTATACTGATCGCCAGAAAGAAACATAATATTTACTTAAACAAAAACAAGATATAGTATAATGAATTAGTTTACATTTGCATTGTATAATTTAAAAAAAACTCAATATGCCTGTAACAAATAACGTACTTCCGGGTCAATGACCCCCATCTCGATCAGGTTCTTGTCCAGTTTCCCTGATCCATTGAGCAAATGCTGAGATGGCCCCTTGATTTGCTTCTGGACGTAAATGTAGTTTCACTATGCGCACATTTTGTTGAACGTTCCTTTGCTTGTATTAGAGCTTAGGGTGAGTTTCTATTTTGTTAACAATACAGAAAAATCAAGTCTTTTCGTTTCTTTACCGTTAAAAGAAAGTTTTCTATAATTTGGCAACAAAAATATCTAGTTTTTGAAATGTTAATCTCTCGCTTTTTTAAATTTGTTGTTATTATTATTATTATTAATCTTTCAACTATTAATAGTTAAATTGTTGGGAAGGGATTCTGAAACTCAAGAAAGCGTGCGCAGATGATTTTCTCCCCCATACGTCACATACAGTTTTTGACTGTTGTTGACTAAATAAATTTAAAAAAAAGTATTTGAGGATTATCTGAGGGTTGAGCAACCTAAGCATAATCTGCCACTGATCAACGTGTGAATGCCTAGATTCCCATTTTCCCCTTTCCAGATCAATACAAATACATTCCACTTTATTTTTCTGCTAACTAAATCAGAATTTTAGAAATTACAAAAGTCTTAATTGAACAATCCACTACAACAAAACTTTTTTTGGAGAATGCACTCTTCCAATATGAAGAAAATGTAATTTTCACATATTTCAGATAAATTTTCTTCTTTCAAGGGGAAATCGATAAAACAAAGCACATAACAATAAAAAGCAATGTATTTTTTACAGGTGATTACAAACATACAGTTGGGATATATTACAGTCACAAAACACTTTACATATTTTTGAACTTTTTCAAAGAAGTGCTTCAAAGAATTATTCTATTAATACTGCCTTTCAACAAGCCCAAGTATTTTAAGGACACCTAGTCTTCACAAACAAGGCATATTGAATAATAGAAAACTTGCATTAAAAACCGTTATAAATCAAAATTAAAACTTTGCATCTGCTGGATTTTTCTAACAGTCTACTTGGAAGAAATTTATCTCCACATTAAGATAGTTAAGTGAACAAATCTTAACACTAAGATAACCCTCTCAATGTTTCATAAATACTTCAAGTGTAACAGTTGCCCTCTTCTTTTGAGAATCAAAGCTAATTACAACACTTGAAGTGAACTTAAATAAAAAAAGTCTCAAATACAATTTAGACTCTAAAAGTCTCTCATTTGTTTTTCACGACTTTCAGTCCATGCTTTAGCAATGGTGCGTTTCATTTCGTCATCTCCATCTTCATACATCTGCTTCATCATATCCATTAGGCCAGCTGAAGGATCATCATTTTTATCCAATTTTGGTAATTTGGGTTCTTTGGCTTTTTTATCAGAAGATGTCATATGCGACCAACTGGATCCAACCTTAGATTTTGCCATAAATACTACAACAGTATCTGTAAATAAAAAAAAGAAGAGAAATATGATTTGTAAGGACTTTAATCATTAAACTCGCTTATATTGGTGACGGATCACAGATGTGGATGAGAGTATGTGTCTTGGTATATTTCATGTTTGTCTATCTTGGAACGGAATATAAAGTGAATTATGGCATGAGATGGATAATGGAACAGTGGCCAATAAACAAACAGGTCAATGCAGGTCAATGATTCAAGTGTCCCGAGAAGAAGGGAAGGGTGTGACATGTGACACTGATTTGTCTGAGAGAGAGAGAGTGTGCGTGTGGGGGGTGGGGGTGGCTCCATCCAGTGGGTCTTATGGAAAGAAAACTAAAATCAACAAATACTCTTAACAAGTTGGTCTTCAGTTTGGATGTATGAAAAGCATTCAAAAAGTTGCCAGAATGGTGGTTCAGCTTGTTAATGTTATAACCTATGGCAATAGTAACCTAATCACCTTCAAAGTAGGACCCTTGTGCATCCATACACTTGCTCCATCATTCCTGCCATTGTGGTAGGAGTGGTAGAATCTCTAGGCACCTGTCAGAGCTGAGCCATAACATTTGATTTCATGTTCTCAACAGTTGCAACATGTCACACTCTGAGGCCCATTTTCAGAGTAAAGAACAGCCAATAGTCTCTAGACAAGAACAAGATCCAGAGGTGGTTGAGGATAGACAGAAACGTTCTCCATGAACAATTTTTGTACAACAAACTATGTGGCTTGGAGCATTATCATGATGCAGCCACTTGGCATGTCGTGTCCTTCGAACTGCATCGTGCACTATCCAAAACTTCCACGTAGGAATTTTCAGTTACAGATTGTCCACGCCATGAACTAGCAGGGCCAATAGCGTCTTTGAAGCCAATTTTCCCAGGTCGCCCATGAACTTCATGTTCACAGGCTGCTTGAACTGCGACTTTACAACAACAGACTACTACTGCGTATTGAAACATATCCAGACCAATTTTGCCTGCATGCAAACGTGCTCAGCCCCCAACAACAAGAATGTGACCCCGTCTTATCGTTAGTCTGACGATGGCAAGGCAATTCCGGAACTTTTTGAATGCCCTTCATATTCTTTGACATGCTGGTCCATAGATTGGACACACATCTATAGACGTGCTAGCTTAATTTGGATGTGTTAATTAGAGACTAAGAAATAAACAAAACTTATTTTTTAATTACTTAATTAAACAGTGAAGTTTATCAAAGATTAATGATGCATCGTGAAAATAGTCATAAGTTTGGAAGAATATGGAAATGAACATTATATTGAAACACTTATTAGATAGAATTATTACTGAAATGGACCTCAATCGAAGAGACTGGTTATTGAGTATTTTTATCGAAGGGAAGGGAAAAAGTTTTGTGCACATAACTTATTTTTTGAGTTACGAGTGCATAAATAAAAAATTAAAAAATAAAGCCATAATAGTTGTCATGTCAGAGGTGTCAGACATCAGTATGGAGAAAATTTATTTAAAGCAAGTATAATTAAAATTCATTTGTAAATATAAATTGTCTTAGTTTTGGGGTATTGTTGATTGGTTTTTCATTTGCTTTATTTGAATAGTTTTTTCTTATTTGTGAGTTTCTTTGGTAATATATCTTTTTTATTGAAAGGTTTTGTCTTTATTTGTTTCTTTCAGTCATCAAACCTAGTTATGGCACTGGTGTTTTAAAGTAGTTGAATTATTAACCAACCAAGTTCTATTTTTTGTATTTATCAATCATAAATTGGAAAAATTAAATTTCAATTTTGAGACACTAATCTTTTCTAAATATTTATACATGAAAATTTCCTTTCAAACTTTATGCATATTATTTAATATAGTGTGAATTAAAATAGGGGAGTAATTCCAACTTTCAGAAAGCATTGTTATATTCAGTCAAAAGTCATCTTCAATTCCAATGTGAAAAAATGAAACAAACTTAACGGGAAAGAACTGAATGTATTGTAAAGTGAAAGAATCCTCTCACACATTTGCTTTTAAAACATTTTTACAATCTAACACTTATATTCCTCGGACAACTTGGCTATACAACGCCTTACAAATTTGCAGGAAACTACATGAATCTGATATGATATTTTCAAAATTTTATCAAAAATAATTTCTAATTTTTTGCTTTAGAATTTATTCTTATAAAAATGTAGCAGATCCAATTTTCATTAAACTTCAGAATTTTCTAAAATTTCATGAGTTTAAAATTTTGTTTTCCATGAAGTCTTATCTTCACAATTTATCTTAAAATAATAAAATGTACACATTTTGAAAACACGAGGTTTTGTGTAATTCTGATTTTAAATAAACCACACACACACCACGAAAAGAATATTTTCTCAAAAACAGCTCCAAATGCTTTGGTTGGAGTGAATCATTGAAACCTTTGGAGGTTTCGCAAGAGCTTAAATTTTTTCAAACCTGTCCTACACCTGCACTACTGAAGCTAGGGATTTGTTCTATAATGCTCTCTATTCACAATATTATATATTTACATATACACTTATGTAATATTTCATGCGCACCTTTTACAAAATCAGTTATTTTTATGTAATTCTGAGTTACATTGAGATATAAATAATTTTTTTTAAAAGTTGCATCCTTTCAAACTGAAGCAAGGAATTTCTTCTTAATACATTCTCTTCCACAATATCAAATCTTTCAATAATTTCATGTAAAGTGTTTCAACCACGAATTGAATTTTCTGATACTTTGGAACCATCAGATTAGGAACAATAATATTCCATGTTGTAGACTGGGATGGCTCAATGGTAAATAATTGCCCTTAATAGGAGGAGATTTTGAAGTATGAATCTTAGCTCATGAAAGACCTTTTTTGAACATTTCTGATCTTTACAGCATAATACACTGAGATCAATTGAGAATGGTCATTTTCATTCAAACTTTCCAAATTTTGAAAATTAATGAGATCCATTTCTCATGTTCCTAGAGCATCATTTCATTAAGAGCTTTTTCAAAAGAAGGAAATAATGTTTGTGTGTATGTGTGTTTTCTTGCAATATTTGAATATTATTGGATTTAAGTTCTTCATTTTGCAAATTTTGTGGCTGGTGCAATTCACCAGAAGTTAGAGTAATAACAATTTATTTCACAGCATGAAATGTACTAACCTGTTTTAACTTTCCAATAACACTTATTCACATCTAAATCGTCAAGGAGGTTAGAAATTGGCAAAATATAATTACGATTATCCAAACCACGAACCGTTAACTCCATAGATCTGAAATAAGAATGCTGCATGTTATCCTGTTTTGCTTCACAAATTATCCCTACAAAACAACTGAACTAAAATCATACCTGTTGGTGAAGATGCAAGAAACATTTGCTGCTTCAAGAGTATGAACGTTTTTAAGAGTTACAAATATCTTCACAAATTTATCTGACTGATCCCAAGCTGAAATTATCAACATTTTTTAAAACTACCCTCCAGATTACAATTTACACATAAAGCTATAATTTATAGAAAGTAATAATATTTACCATAGTTATTTAATTTCACATCATAACATCTGTTGGGCTTAGTTTGATTTGTTTTGGTCTCCACCTGAGCTACCTTTGCATTTTCAAGTTCTTTCAAGCGCGTTATTTCTGTTTCTAATTTACGAATTTCTATTAAAAGAATATCTTTGACTTTTTGACGTTCTGCACTTGCAAGCAGCTGATTCAATTCAGCTACATCAAGTTTTAGCTGAAACAACAAAGGAAATACAGTTCATAGCTTGTAGGTAATAAGCTACACTTAATCCTCGTCATCCACAAGTTTAATTTGAAAAATAAACTTCTTAACTAGATATGGATAGTTGACGCAATCTTTAACCCTGAAATATGAACGCGAATATGCTACAAAAATACCGATGAATGCACAGAAATTTTAAAAATGTAAAATGACTACTTCTGTAATACGTTTCTCTGACAAAATTAAGTGTTTTGCTATCTAGAGAAACAGGTTACATTAAATTTAAAACCGATTACCTACATCTGCAAATTTTATTTTGAATAAGGACATACAAGGTCATACAAAGATTTTGCTTTTTTCCAAAGCATCTATCAGACCATATAGTCTTGTATTTCAAAAAGGACCTCTCCACATCATGAGGGTGCACATTTATTTTTTGACACATGAGCTAAGGGGATGTATTCTCACATTTGAGAATCTTCAAATTTTATCATTTACCCCTTTTATATTTACACGATCCCACACATTTCAATTTGCCAGACCTGGCTGACAGAAATGTAAAAGTTTATGTACATACTTATTTGATCAAGAAACTTAGGCTTTGCATTAAATTGGTAATATTTACTTCAAAATATGTTTTCTACACAAAAACTGAAAAATATTAAAATAATTACATTTTTACATCCACAATCTTTAAAACTGGCAAAATATGCATGTTTCCTGCAGACATTCTTGTGTTATCAAGAAATATTCACAATGTCTTAACCAAATGTACCATAAACTGGCATATAATTACTTTCTCTCATTTAGAGTCCAATGAGCTGGATGATAAGGTAATACAACCATTTGAACTTAAACTGCTAATTTTCATATAATCTAAATAACCACTTCTGAACACGTCTTAATTTACTCAAAACTATGCAATTTCATGCAAACATGTGCAACATGTAACACTTTCTACAAATAAATAATTCATAATATGAATATTTGACTTTATGTATATAAATGTTCAACCATTTAATTATTTTTTGAAAACAAAATTCACTTATTTCATTTGGTCTTTTTCTACATTAAACAGAAATTATTTCAGTAGTGTATAGAATACAATTCAAATATCAAAAATGTCCCAACTGAAATTAGTATTAAAAATTCTTAACCTCACCAATATCTAAAAAACAAAATTTGCAAGTAGACTTGCTAATCAAAGCATTTTATGAAATTGTGATCCATTATTTTGAAACGATGTCATGCGTTCAGTACCTAACTCCTAAAATACACCATGTAATTCAAGTTTTCTTTCTGGGAAGTCAATATTTTCTAATCGGTTCTATGATAAAAACATGAAAAAACCTTACTTTCCTACAAAAACTTGGTTTTTGTGGTCCAGAGAATGAAAAGTTGAATTTTGCATTAAGGAAATAAACACATTTTCAGGTTTATCTTTATTTAGGGAAAAATAGGGACATAATTCAAATCAATACTATTTTTAACCAAAATTCTGCAAATTGGAGACAAGGAACCTTGAAATGTAAAGTTTTGTGTGAGTATGTCATATTACTTTCACAAACAAGTCTCCATATGGAGTCCCCCATCGCAAGTTCATTGTAGGTTCCCCAGCAGTGACTTTCAAAATGTTATACATTCTTGCGAAAATGCTCTCCTTGGTCCACAGAAGAGGCACTCATTGAAGTCTGCTTCAGTATTACTGGTATCAGACTTATGAAACAGGCAGTAATTTGTAATCACACTAAGTCTTTTCAACAACTAAAAATCCTAATAAAAATTGGATCCAAAAGAATGGAAAAATGCAAAAGTTGCCAGTTATCATTGTGTCAGCCACAAAAGCTAAGTTTCAGGGGTATAACTACTATTTCTACGTACTTACTTCTAAATTAAATAGAAATAATGTTAAACTGGAAACAGAATATTTTTGAAAATTTCTTACATCGTAATTAATACATGTTACACCTTTTACATTAACTCATCACATGAGTTTCAAATAATTAGAATTAAATTAATAATTTAATTTCAACTTTCGTGATTAACAATTTACGAAATTTCCATATATCACTCCATACTCTTAATGCTCAAGTATCCAGAATACTATAGATATCAGAAAAAAATCCAAATCTTATCAGTCATCAGGAAAAGCGATTCACATAACGCTTCTTTGGGGAGCAAGGAGAGGAAGAGAAAAAACCACATGAACTCAATTGCCAATGTGAAAAGCTAACTAATGGGAGCAAACATTTCTTGCTATCACGTTTTGCTAAACTCATTGTTCCTATTTTGATTCATAATTCAGATTGATATTGAAGGTATAAGATCAAGGGACGGGATTCTAGAGCTCCTGCAAGCATGCAACTTCTACTCCAGAAGCCACTCCTTTCGACGTTACAGCTACAATAATGTATCTTACCTCATCCAATTTTGCGAAGGACATATTAAAGAATCTCTAATGAAATTCAGCAAATACACGTACAAAACTCAGCCTTCGATACTAAGACGATTCTGGAACGCGATGTACTTTTAAAGAGAATTTGTCAAATGCTTGCACTACCTGGTCCGTCGAATTTCGATTAGTAAACCTGTAGGATAAACAACATTAATCTGAGAAGGAACACAAAAATCATCCTCTTTGGAATGTGAGTAGTAAGTGCCAACTAATACTTCAAACACTTTAGTGAAGTAACTACGAGGAGTACCTTCAAACTCAACGCCAAGTAACTTCAACTATTTCGAGTGAATTCTCAATTAAATGGTAAATTTTCTGTTGAAAGAGCTTCAATCTTCAAAACCTTTCACAATACCAAGCCTCAGAGAAACCGCGCTCTAACCACCTGCTCAAAACGAAAAGGCTAACCAAACACTCTACAAACACTGGTAAGCTGCTGGTAAGACTTCTGAATGGCATGGATCGTACACAGAATACGGAATATTCTGGAAATACTCTCTGGAAATGTCGGTGCTTTTTACAGAAATTACATATTGAAGAAGTATAAAGATGTCCAGAACACGTGACTTAGCAGTTCGGAGGGCAGCACCGTCGCCTCAGGGTGGCAAGTGGCGGGCTGCTACAAGCCCTGAGTTTATGGATAAAACACGACATGCATCGGTTTTCTTTTAAAACATCGTTATCATTCTTTGTTAGAGGTTGTCCACTGCCTAAAATTGTTTTAAAACTTTTTTCTGTTTAAATACTCTTTCTCGCAGTGAGATGTACCTTTTTTCCTCTAAAATAAAGTAGTATTTTCACGATAACTAAGTTGTGTCTAATAGTGGACTGGGTTATTATTTTTTATTTATTTTACATCAAAACAACAGTTAAAACTGCGTATGACCTGCTATGAGAAGAAGTGAATTCTGTGCACATTTTCAAAATTCTGTGATCCCTACACTAAGTCACATACTACTTGAATTTTGAATGAATGAAGAGAGAGAATAGAGCAAGCTCCCATATAATAAAAATATATTTTCAAGGACAAATAAGCAATCAATTTTGGGCTCTTATCCATGTTGTTCTTCGGAATAATACTTCCTGCCGCGACAACATGGAAACGATAATTTGAATAACTATATTTCCCACTGAATTCTAGAAGACGTGCACAGATAATGAAGTTACATTTATGTCCAGAACCAAAACAAGGGGCCATCTCAGCATTTGCTAAATGGAACAGGGAAACTGGACGAAAAACCTGATCGAGATGGGGGTCATTGACCCGGAGGCTGCAGTACAATACTTGTTACAGGCTGTTTATACACGTTTATACAGTCCAAATGGTAAATAATGCATTACGTATCATTGTTAAAATTAATGTTACTTTTCTTGTGATGCTCAGTATAGTCTCTAATTGTATAGATAGTTATGCAGCAGAAACGATTTCACTTTGAATTTAAACTTTTCTATTGAATTTAATCGTTTAATGTCATCTGGCAAAGTGTTGTAAAATAATGTACATGCAGTGGCGGCTCGTGGTCATGCCATTAGGGTGTGCAACGTTTTTCTTCTTATTCCCACACACTCTCTCTCCCTCCGTCTCTCTCTCTCTCGCACACACACATATACATTACATGCATGCATTGACACACATTAACATTAATAATGACAATTAAGCACAAATCATCTTGACGTCTGATAGCATACCGAACAATTCCATTCCATTGTTTCTTTTCAGCAATTTTTTTCTGTGGCTTTTTCATTGAAATCATTGATTTCTTACGTTTCATATTTTCAACGCTATTCATTGTTAGTTGCACAAACACCCTTGACAGAAAAAGAACTCTGATTTCGGTTTCTCAAAACACATTGAAACGTAGCCTAATACTTTTTTTTCCCCTAGGGCTTGTATCCAGCCGACAGCCGGTTGCCCTTAACGTCCCGAAGGGACGCATATCCGACCATACACTAGACAAACACTTGCGGGCTCCTCCGATCTGGGATCAGCAGAACGCGAGGCCCTCCGCGACAACACACACACAAAGTCAAGGGACAAACAGCCATGCCCAAGGCGGGACTCGAACCCGCGACCCTTCGGACCGAAGCGCAAAGTCGGTACTCGCTCTTAGCCACCTCGGCCATCCAGGTCGGCGCCTAATACTTACGTTTACAAAATACACTAGGGGTTTGAATGCTTCGGAGTGGTTCTGTAATTGCAACTCTCTTTAAAACACAAGAGAATACACATATTATATACAATTAACATTTTTATGAATGCAACACTGCACAGCAATGCGTTAGCGTTTCGCGCGCTAGTGCGAAAGCTCATTTAAGTGGAGAGATATCTCACACTTTCTTCGTTCAATGTCATACTTCTGTTAAAAACTTGTGCTACTCGAGTGTTATATCTTCGAGACACGTCAAGGCTTTTCTCGAGATTGCCACTGCGCCTGCGCCGTAGAAGGAGCACCGCGCGGGGATTGCTCCAGTCCTCCATAAGCCACCGTTGTTCCCCCTCCTTCCCCTGCAGCCCCACGGCAGCCTAGGACGCCGTTTCCTCGGTCGCATTTTCCCGAGTGTGCTCCCGCAGGCTTTCACGAAAGAAACGCGGACGGACCGGCAATCGCAGCTTCCGAATGGCCTGTAGTTTGAAATAATGTTTCGTAAATGCTCTGAGTGGACTTGTATTCCCTCTTGTTAAAAGATGTTTAAGAGAAATGGCACCGAATTAATTTGGGTGTGCACATGCGAACGTGCGAATACCCACGACCCGCCACTGTGCACATGTATTGTATGTGAATTTTTTTGTAATGAGCTGTTAATACTGTTTTTTTCAAGAGCAAATGCTGAGATGGCCCCTTGTTTTGCTTCTGGACATAAATGTAACTTCATTATCTGTGCACGTCTTCTAGAATTCATTGGGAAATATAGTTATTCAAATTGTTTCCATGTTGTTGCGGCAGGAAGTATTATTCCTTGACGAAGGAAATCATGGATAATTTTGGAATTGATTGCTTATTTATCCTTGAAAGTAGATTTTATTACATGAGAGGTTTTTTTTATTTTCAAAATTCATGTAGTATATGGATCACAGAATTTTGAAAATGTGCACAGAATTCACTTCTCCCCATAGCACGTCATACGCAGTTTCAACTGTTTTTTGACGTAAAAAAAATAAAATAAAATATCGTTTACGTAAAGTAGGAACAGAAAAGGGCCTAAAATCGATCCTTGAGGAACTCCACGTGAATTGGACAAAAAGTCGGAAAGGTGCGTACGTAATGTTCCATCATTCCAGTAAGGTATTTCCACTCTCTGAGATCGGTGTTTAAGGTACGAACAAAACCAATCTAGAGCAATACCACGGATTCCATATGAATGTAATTTTGAAAGTAAAATATCATGGTCAATGACGCCAAAAGCTTTTGAGAGATCTAAAAATAATCCAATAGGTGCCTCGTTTTGATACAATGATGAGGCGACATCATTAAGAGAAGAAAATATGGCTGTTTCCGTTGATTTTGATTTTCTAAATTTATATTGGCAATCTGAAAGCGCGTCGTGTTTACTGAGAAAGGTTTCCATCCGTACGTAAAAAAGTATCTCTAATATTTTTGAAAAACTGATAGAGAATGGGCCGATAATTCTGAATTTAATTTTTGTTGCCTTTTTTTGAAGAGCGGCTTAATTTTAGCTGTTTTGAAAATATCTGGAAACGTTCCGGTGGATAAGGATGCATTAAATATGTGAGTTAACGGGTGTATAATGGAATACGCACAGGTCATTTAACAAAGAATCCGAGAATTCATCTAAACCGGACGAATATTTATTTTTTAGTTTACCGATTATTTTGAGAATTTCATAGGAAGAAGTTTCGGAAACGAACATCGTGTCTAAAATTTTGAGTGAACTGTCTGGTATTGAATTTTGTGGCTGAAGACCCTTAGTGAGATCGGCAGCAATTCTCGAAAAGTATTGTTTAAAGAGACTAGCCACTGTTGCCGGATCGTTCACATACAACTTTTCAGATTAATGTTGTTTATCCCACAGGTTAAAAGGGACCAGGAGAGACAGAGTAAGATTTTTTAGATGCCCTTTTGTTCCCAAAAATCAAGAACGTAAAATTAGAGCATCATTGGTGTATGAAGCTCATTGGCTGAAGTTGGATACGATGCACAAGAGCCCCCCACTCTGGTGTGCACAAACTCGCTAGTTTGTGCACAATACTGGCGGGAATTTTAAATGCAGCCAGATACCAAAATTATCACCTCGTTACAAGAAATTGAAACAGTTTTGAAGCATTTCTTTTAAATATTTAATCTTCTACACCTACATCGTGTTATTTTTGGTTGGTTACCGTTGAGAATTGTCACTTTGTACCACTTTCAAAATGTTTCTCAATACTTCTCGCTCTCCATGCAACATGGCGGCCAGCGTCTGCTCTGGCTTTTCAAATGATGTGCCCTGGTTCGTGACGTAAACTGGTAATGCGCAGAACCAGCTAAAATCGGTGCACCGGAGGGTGCATCAATTTCATTCCAATAAAACATCTAAATAAAATATTGCAAATTCAGAGGCCATAATTGCATACCTGAAACCTGTAGTAATGGAATGTATGTTTCACTCATATATTAACTCATTAAAAGCATATTCACTTAATTCACTATGCAACCATATTTCATGTGAACAGAAAAACCAAAGCACTGATATGAACAGCCGACAATAATATGAGTAACGTTGAAATAAATTAATGGTAAATTGCATTAATTTGTACTCTTAACTAGATTTTTTCTTGTTGCTTTGAGGCAGGAGTTTTTAATTTTTGAGCACATCTGCAATGTTGAAGTACATGCAGTAGTATAGTGCTTAATATGTATATATTTTAAGTCACAGGTGTATCACTATCATATTGAACCCATTAACACTTATTCACGTATTTCACTTTGCAACCATACTTGAACCAAACAGACGAAATAAAGCTGTCGGTAAAAACTGAAAATGAATTTTTTTATGAAATGAAATTGTCTTAAATTCGCAATCCAGTAATTTCCAGCTCTCACATTCTCCAAATCACAGCGAGGATCAACATAAACTCTTAATTTGATAGTGGGTGGCTTCAAGGAGTCTGTTGTTTAAGGTTGTTTCTGCAATACCAACAATTCTGTATAACCTTCTTCCACTGAATTTTTCCACATTTCTGTCATGACATGGTAATGCTGTGACATTTTTTTTGTAGATGCCTTTTATTTTCATTTGTTGATTAAAACAGCCAGGGTTGTACAAGGTCTCTGTAATACAGAAAGAAAAAGTAATTATGATTCCAACAGACATGTTCATTGTGGTCTAATTCTTATGGCATGCAATAAGAAGTCAATAATATTGTGTCATTAATAGCTTACCCCTCACAATTTTCGCTGCTTTGGTTATGACGCTGCTCTCAGGAAGTTTTATTTCTTTGCGATAATTTTTTCCGCTCTTGCTCACTTTTAGAAGAATTTTACCTACTCGTTAAGACCCACATTTTCTGCTTAACTGGAGAGTTGTTTCTCGTATTACAAGACACTAATGATAATACCACCCACAATATACAATATTCATTCTCCTCGGAAACAAATCGCGCACTGGAAAAGCAATGTAATAGCTTTTAAATAAGAAATGCGAGATCGAGCTCGTTCGCGTGAGCTCTCAACGCAGCGTTTTGTCGCTTAGACGGCTGGAGTCGGCACACATTAATTTTGACATTTTGCATGCCAATCTCCGGCGAAGAAAAAGTCCCTAACTGATATATTTCCATTACATTGGGGATTTAAGTTGGGGTTGGCCCCTTCCTTCTCCAACTTATTTTCTGATTAAAAGTCCCTAAGCCAATGTAGTAAATTTGGCGGGTGGTTTACGGGAGGTTGGTATTGCGGGTCACATCTTAATGTGAAATTCAGCAGCGGTCATGTACGTCAGAGCACGGCCGTCTCTAGTATATATACTCCAGGCCGTGTATTAGGCCGCACTAAATTCGCAATATGGCAGCTTGAAAGATTTCCTGTCGGAATAGCCAACTTATGAAACTATAAATCTGATCAAGTCTCTCGCTTTTGTTTTGTTTGTTGTCATTCACAATCCTCGCGCGGTCTCGAGTCTTGTCCACTGTTCAATAGTACATGTTTCGTTTTTCGGTAGAATTAAAAAGAGATGTTCATCTATAAACGAATATTAACTCTGTGAGTAATTATTAAGTTAATTAAGAATTATCAGCTATTGCAAGCTTAAGAAGTGTTAAAAAGTGTCAAGTGCAAATGAAAAATACAACCTCAAAAGTTATCTGCGTTCATACTTCTATGTTATTAATGCTTTTGAGATGTGTGTCAACAGTTCCTTCACGTTTTGAACTGGTAGTAATGAGTTTTATTGAACGCAAATAAATACCACAATTATTGAAGTTAATTAACGTGATATACATGGTAGTTTTGATCTAATGAATTGTTCCTTACAGTCCAGTTATGTCAATATCAATGCAAATGCATCCCTTTAATTTATCTGTTCAATTATTCATTAGCTTTTAAAAATAAGTTCAAAAAAAATAATGAAAATCATCATTAGTGTTAGTAAGTCTTCAATAACTTATCCATTGTTACCAGAGACAGTCTTTCTCTTTACCCATTTTTTCACCATTTCAATGGGGTGTGATTCATAAGATTGGGATAAATGGTAATAAATATGCCTTTTTGATTTTTTTAAAGATGTTAATTTAAACAGGAATGTACACAATCAATATAAATGGCACATTAAATATATAGTTGCACAATAATATTGAATCTACTCTCTTATTGTGACTACATTACTATAAGCTTCTCCCTGAACATGCAGTTATTACACAGTAAACCCTCTCATTGCTTGTTAAATAATTCAAATCAAAAGTATATTATACTTCAGTTTCCATTACAAATTCATGCCAAATAATTCCCAATAGGCAGCCAAGCAGTACAAGATTAATATATTGTTTATTTATTGCCAGTTAAATACACATTCTTGCTGTGAAAAAAATTCAAGGTAAGACAACGGTTATTTTCAGCATTAAAATTAGAGTATTGTGCCAAGGAAATTCAAAATGCATGTGGGATTTAGAGAGAGATGCGGTGCTACTTGCCCAAAACCAGTATTATAAGTAATGTCACAAATGCTACTAATCAAATAAGGTTACAAACAAGCTACAAAAAACCGAAACAATGTTGACAAGACTATTTACATATACATTTAGATATACAAGACAAGTACATGTGTGAAAACTAAGAATTATAATAATTAGAGATGATTTTTATGTCCTAAAAATCTTGAAATATGCATCTATGACCTAAAAATTCTGAAATATGCAATTAAAATTAACAATATATTTCATGTGATACTTGGAATGAAAAGATGTATTTTTGTGCAAACATAATATAACCTAGCTCACTTCTCAGGAGAAATAATTGAAGTAATTATGCACCTTCATTAAGGACATTGTTGTCTTGTTTCATTTTTTCTGCTTGGTATAAAAAATATATCAAGAAATATCTTACATTTGCACAAGTCTTTTATTGTCTATAGAAAAGAAAAAACACACAGTGTGAGAAGCTTTTTCTAATCAATGACTGCTCCCAAATAAATAGATTCTATGACAACAAGGAATGGTTTAGAGATAAGTCTCTCTTTTAACAAAATAAATATAGGAGCATAAAAATATGCTCATATTATTATATGAATATGCACCAATAGGAAATATTTGCCAAATTGCACTAACATATTGATCTACATAGCATCCAATTCTAACCACATGTCAAGGAATTTCATTTAGCTATGCCCTGAAGCAATAGACAAAAATATGCAAAATCATAGATATGCACTCCCTATTAATAATAATAATAATAATAATAATAATAATAATAATAATAATAATAATAATAATAATAATAATAATAACAACAACAACCCCGTGTGGTGTCGGGAGTTTTGTAGAATAGCACCACGGGACCTCCCCCTGTCGTAAAAGGCGACTAATCGGAGCAGCTGTCCGCTGTCACTCCCCATAACATCCTCTCATTCCCACGAACTTCGTGTGTCATTGCTTCCACTTACTTGTGACACACTTCTGTTATCTGTCCTGTGGGCCAATCTTCATATCGGCCAACTCTTGTGTTTCCGACCCCGACGCTATTAGGTTACGAGGGCTAGGGAGTCATTTCTGTTCTACTTTTCTATTCTAACTCTATTCTTCACTGTCCCCCTTCTTCTTTTCTATTTCCTTTTAGCTGGCGGTAGCTCAAAAACGCTAGGGGAAGGCGACCCTGAAGAAAAAACCCGGTATGGAGGATCGTTTAAGATCAACCGTTACGGTGCAGGGGATCGGAGTCCCAGTACCGGCGGTCGGCGGTGAGCAAGCAGGCCACCGGGCGTCGTCATCAAGCAACTGCAATGCCAAGGGTGCGGATCACTCGGCACCCGGGGCAGATATTGCTACGAGTGATAGCAAACTTCGCGGGACAAGTATGGAAGTTTGCGATCCCAGGGTTGAGGGATCCCTTAAAAACTCTCGTCCAGAAATAAGTTCTGAGTTTAGAGCAAAAAGAATGAGAACTGGAAGAAACATAAACCCTGATGACTTCTTCAAGAACACATCAGTGGTACCAAAGTACCTTATAGTTAAAAGAAAGGAAGGAAACTTTGAAAAAGTAAGTCCCTTTCTAATAGAAAAGTGTGTTAGCACCTGTGCTGGATCTGCCGTAAGAGAGATAAAGAAAACTCCGTCTGGACTCTTAATAGAAATATTTAATGACAATCAAGGTCAAAAGTTGTTAGAGTTGAGCAAAATAGGTACTATCGAAGTTGAAGTAAATGCCCATGGTACGCTGAATACCTGTAAAGGTGTTGTAGTTTGCAGTGATTTACTAAACTGCAGTGAAGAGGAAATAGTTCAAGAACTGGCTCATCAAGGAGTCATTGCCTGTCGTAGGCTAACGATGAGGCGAGACGGGCAGATAATTCCTTCTGCATCCCATGTTCTGACGTTCAACCGCAGCACGTTGCCAGAAAAGATTAAAGCTGGCATTCATCGTCTGAGCGTACGAATGTTCATTCCTCAACCAATGCAGTGCTTTCAGTGCTTACATTTCGGACACACAGCATCTAGATGTGCTAAAATCAAAGCATGTCAATGTGGAAAGTCATTTCATAGTGGTGATCCATGCATGGATCCTATCAAATGCATCAATTGCAGCGGGCAGCACTCATCAAGGTCAAGGGACTGCCCAATCTATAAACAGGAGGCAGCAATACAACAAATAAAAACCAGACAAAAACTCAGCTATCCTGAAGCAAAAAAACTTGTTTGTCCTGAAAAAGGAAATATCACATACGTTGAAGCAGTTACTAAAAGCACACCTTTGCCTTCACTAGTAGTGAAAGAACTAATGCCTGTAATAACTCACTGTATAGAAAAGTATTTCAATGAAATTTACAAGAACAAAGTAAACACAGAAGAATTAAACACAAACACCCAAAGTGAAATAGTTCTTGAAAAGCAATCTTCAGCACCCCAGTCAAATGATGCAGAAAGAAATCCAGTGGCCGCCGCCGCAGCCACATCCAGTAAAGGTGAATCGGCAAGGGGCCACCGAAGTCGATCACCTCGTTCTCCAAAACACACCAAGGAGGACTTGCTCAAACAAAAAACCAATGATCAAGACACGACCACTGGCTCAGAGACAAGCTCGATGATAAGTGCAGAAAACAACGATTACCAGTCAATCGATCCAAGTAAAATTCCGCGCAAAAAGAAAAAGAAGAAAGGATGGCCAAGAGGAAAACCCAGAAAATAAGCAGGACCCATCCATGTCACAGCAGCAGAACTTCATCCCAACTATGGAAAATATTATTCAATGGAACATAAACGGCTGTATCTCACATTATTGCGAACTGAAATTGCTACTGGCCAATCACACACCAATGTGTGTGTGCTTGCAAGAAACCCATTTTAAACCAGAAGACCGTTTCAATTTAAGAGGTTATAAGATCTTTCGCAATGACGTAGAACCTGATAGGCGCGCTAGAGGCGGTGTTGCCATATTGATCAGCAATACACATTCTGCTAGTCAAGTGCATCTCAATACACCTCTACAAGCAGTAGCTGTAACATTACACCAGCCATTGAAGATGACGTTATGTAGCCTTTACTTACCAGACACCTCATGGCAAAATGAAGACCTACAAAACCTGATTGACCAACTACAGCCTCCATTTCTTATTCTAGGCGACTTTAATGCTCACAGCACCACATGGGGCTGCCCTAGAACAAATGACGCCGGTCGCAGAATCGACGAACTGTTACTCAACAACGAATACGTGCTCTTAAACACAGGAGCAAACACTCACTTCAACGCTAGAAATGGAACATTCTCGGCCATAGACCTTTCAATATGCAGCCCAAATCTTGCAACACGCTTGACGTGGAAACCACTTCCCGATCTTCATCAAAGCGATCACTTTCCTCTGTTGATATCATCAAACATATCAAAGAACGCCGTATATTTACAGAAACGTTGGTGTACCGAGCGTGCAGACTGGTTAAATTTCACCCGTCATTTAACACCAATAAATGTCAGTGGAAACACAGAGAAAGACGTAACAGACTTCACCAACACTGTAATTTCTACTGCTGGAAAATACATTCCACAAACTACTGGTCGCCCATCCAGAATTCCAGTACCATGGTGGAATACAGAGACCAAAGAAGCAACAAGGGAGAAAAGAAGAGCCCTCAACACATACAGGCGTTCACCAACACAAGACAATCTAATTGCTTTTAAGCGTTTGCGTGCACTTGCTCGCAGGAAAGTACTAACTGCCAAACGATCAAGCTGGGAGAAGTACGTGACAACCATAACCAGAACGACCAAAGTCACAGAAGTATGGCAGAAAATCAGGTCAATAGCTGGAAAAAATGTTTTCAGTCCTATTACATGCATAGAACATGAAGGACAACTAGTATGCAACCCAGAAGAAATAGCCAATGCCTTCGCGTCTCAATACTCTAAAGCCAGTAACACAAACAGCTATCCTGAAGAATTCATCGAGAAAAGACAGGAAGAAGAAGAACAAGTGCTAGATTTCACAACTGATACAGATATGCCGTATAATTCTATTTTCACACGAAGAGAATTACAAGATGCTATAAATGCAGCCGGAGACACTGCAGCAGGATCAGATAACCTCCCCTACAGCATACTACGTCGGTTGCCAGAGGAAATACTTTCCACCTTGTTAAATATATATAACAACATCTGGGTACAAGGCAATTACCCCAAATGCTGGAAAGAAGCGATAGTAATCCTACTTTTAAAGACTGGTAAAGACCCGCGGAAACCTGAAAACTATCGGCCAGTGTCACTGACATGCTGTCTAGGAAAAATCCTAGAAAAAATGGTCAACACTCGACTAACATGGTGTCTCGAAAGAAACAACTTCCTGAATAAACATCAGTGTGGTTACCGACAGCATCACTCTACTACCGATCAGTTAGTGTATCTAGAAAACGCAATACAGAACACCTTTATTAAAAGACAACATATGGTGGCTGTATTCTTCGACCTAGAAAAGGCGTTTGATAAGACCTGGCGTTACAACATCTTGAGACAACTGCATAATTGGCAAATCAGAGGAAACCTTCCAAAATTCATATCCAGCTTCCTTAATACCAGATCCTTCCAAGTTCGTGTTGGGCAGTCTATCTCAGAAAGTTACGTACTTGAGAACGGTGTACCACAAGGTTCTCCATTAAGTGGTACGCTTTTTATCATAGCAATCAATGAGATGTTTGATGGCATAGAATCATCAGTTGGAAAATGCATGTATGTTGATGATATTGCTCTATTTTATTCAGCCAAATCGCCGGCAATGATTAAATTGAAAATGCAAAATGCCATCAATACACTGGTACAGAACGCAGAAAATATCGGATTCTCATTTGCAGCAGCTAAAACCAAATGCGTCCACTTCTGTAGAAAACGGAAAAGATACAGAGATCCAGATCTAACGTTACATGGTGTTCAACTGGCGTACGATGAAACGGCAAAATTCCTTGGTCTGATTTTTGATAGGCATTTAACCTGGAAACACCATCTAGAGTATATCTTGTCTAGATGCAAAACTTCTCTGAACGTGATCCGATGCATTTCGCATATAAATTGGGGAGCAGATAGAGACGTCTTGCTCCGTCTCTACAAATCCCTCGTCATGTCCAAAATCGATTATGGGTGTGCAGTGTACTCCTCAGCCAGGAAATCAAGCTTAAGAAAATTAGAACCTATTCACAACGCAGGCCTCCGTTATGCATCTGGAGCGTTCCGCACTAGTCCCTCATTAAGTGTCTATTGTGAAACCAGTACCATGTCGCTACACCATAGACGAGAAACACTACTACTCAGATATAGAGCAAAAATGCTGTCACTACCAGAACACCTAAACTATCCATTGATGACTAGTCCCAACCTGGCAAATATTTACAATCGAAGACCTACAGCTACTCGTCCAGCCAACATCCGTGCAATAGAAATAATCCGATGCTACAACTTCATTCTACCACCGGTTTTCAAACATAAACCATATGAAGTCCCACCTTGGACGCTTAAAATGCCAGAAATTCGACTCGACACCACCAGTGTAAAGAAAAAAGAAAGCCTTCCCACGGAATTAAAAATCAGATTCAGATCTCTTCTTGAAGAGTACATGGCAGATCACACAGTTATCTACACCGATGGATCAAAAAGCAAACATGGAGTTGGAAGCGCATTTGTAACCGAAGACGCATCAGAAACATGGACACTTCCACCAGAAGCGAGTGCGTACACAGCTGAATTGTTTGCAATATTACAAGCTTTGCGATACTGTGAAACTCTCGGTGCAAGAAAATTTGTGATCTGCACTGACTCGCTCAGCTTTCTCACCGCCATAGACAGACGCCTACCTGTAGACCCACTACTACAGATGATTCTCCTGTTATGTCACAAGTTAAAACTGCGAGGAGCGTCAGTTACGTTCATCTGGTGCCCTGGGCACATAGGTATCTCAGGCAATGAAGAGGCCGATTCTGCAGCAAGAAATGCCGCAAACAAACAATCAGGAATCGAAATAGAAGTACGTCCTCAAGATGTAAGAAATGCTGCTTTAAAGTGCATCCTCAGAGCATGGCAGACTACGTGGAATAGTCTTCAAACAAAATTAAAGCCAATCAAACAGAGCGTCAATGAATGGTCACCGTATGTCAGCTACACTCGTCGAGAACAAGTGTGCCTTACTAGACTACGAATAGGCCATACAAGGATAACCTCTTCATACCTGCTGAAGAATGAGGAGCAACCTATCTGCGACTGCGGTGGAATTCTCACAGTGAAACATCTTCTGACAGACTGTGCAAAGCTCTCAAGACTCAGAGACAGATGTGGTGTGAAAGGGAACTTGCAGGAAGACCTTGGAACAGACAAAACGGCAACAGACAGAACATTACGATTCCTGAGAGAGGCGAATCTTCTTTATAAAATTTAAAGTGTACATGTTGAGTTTTTATCGCTAATTAGTAAAAGGCTAAAGGCCACAGTTGCCAAGCCTCCAAATATTAAAAAAAAAAATTAAAAAAAAATAATAATAATAATAATAATAATAATAATAATAATAATAATAATAATAATAATAATAATAATAATAATTACTGCCTTTGGTGTGTTGGAGTTTGTATTTCTATAGTAATTCCTCAGGAAGCACTCTCTTTTAAAAATTATAATTTCATTCTCCCTCACATGGGCATACCTGTCTCCCTTTCCCTAAGTAAAACCCATGTTCTTCACTATTCACTTTAGGGAGGTCTGAGAGCCTTCAAAATTTAACGTTTCATCTCCCACAATCTCTGTGTACAGGTTTCTTATAGAAATACCACAACCTACATAAAATATAATCCTTGGTACTTGTTAAATAATAATAAAACAACACAAAATGATCATTGTTTATATTAATAAAACTGTATACTAACAAACTAATTAAAAAGTCTAATTGATTACCTGAATTCAAACTACAATAAATTTTATTGGCAATTGCATCCTTAGTGAAATTGTCAATATCTGTGACTGGACGGGATCTTTTACGGGTCTTTTTGAGTGTGGGCAGAGCTTCTTGTTTTTTATATTTGTTGATAATACTATCAACTGACTTAACACACACCTGTAAACACACATCTTCAAAAAAAGAAAATTGGATTTATTACGATTAATACATGAGTAATGGTAAAGATAATTAACAACTATACTCATCCCAATTTTAATTAAGAAAATTACACTTGTAAGTTTTAAAAGATAAGATGTAGAAAAGAAAAAAGAAAAATCAATCTTACCTGTAATAATTTTGCCACTCGCCTTATTAAACAAGAATGGGTAACATGGACCTTTTCTTCCACTGCTTCCTTCCACAGTCCACAAAATAAATTGATAATTCCCTTTTGAAGAGAACTTTGAATACGTGTTATCTTCAAAGGTTCAAAATTAAGTATAGACCCAGATGTTGTTGGGCTAACCAGTATTTTCCAGTTATAATTAAAATGAATTCAGAAAAAATAATAATAATAAATATAATTAATCTAAAACAAGAAATACTAAAGGGACACTTAACAACAAATAATGAACTACAATAACTATTTCAATTAACTGTATTATTATTACTAAAGAAAACAATTGGAAAATAATAAATAAAGCTCAAAAACGCCTAGTACTACTAAATAAATAAATTGAACGATAAAATGCAAAGAACGAAGAGCACCAAAACGCAAAATGCAAATCTTTCGCAACACTCGTAAACTAACACAACTTCACTTGTATGGCTTTGAATGTTGGCGGAATCTACGGAAGTAGTCATTGTTTCATTGCAAACTTAAATTTTAAAAAAATGTCCCTACCGCGTGAAGGTAATATATACTGGGTATTTGTGTGACGGTTGGCAACAACTTTTGCCAACATAAAACGAAACGAAACTACCCTAAATCGAGTATAAATGTATGTTCTCATCCGACAGTGACATTTTTCAAAAGTTGTCCCGTTAGTTCGGCTTTTTAGCTGGCCAGCAGTTTTTTTCCTACTCTCTGGTTGCTAGTAACGTCTCTGCCATGGTGGAAAAAGACCATGATTTCCACCATGGTCTCTGCTAGAGACGACCGTGGTCCGAGTGAGGCTCGGCCACCGTGTGCTTGGCACACAGACAAGTATAAATTAAATGTAGAACGAAGATTTTCCTGCCTGAAACATATTAGATGATAGATGATATGATAATTTCTCAGAAAATAATTTAGAAATATACATAATTGTAAATAATAATGAAAACAATTAAGAACTTTTCGTCTATAACTTAATTAATTTCGATTTCTGAAGGTATATTTGCATTTTTCAATTTTTGTTTTATGGTAATTTAATTTTGTGTGCGAATAATATTTAAAATGTCAAATATGGTTTGTTTAAACAATGTGTACAAAATTATAATAACGCTAAAATTGTAATATTTCATTCACCTTAAATATCTCGTTCAAAATACGAAAATAACTTGATAAGTGCATTAACAGGAGTTTTTAGGCTACATAACACCGTTTTGCAAAGTCCCAATAAATGTTGGTGAATTAAGAAGAGATACAAGTTTCTTTTCTTCCTTTCCTTTCTTCAAGAAACCGCCGTGCCGGAAGATCATGGTAACGTTTTCAGGAATGTTCTTGTAAACTATTGTTACAAGCATTAAACATGTCATTTGCTAATAGCAGCCAATACATTATTGATTAACTGAAAATGTACTTTTAAGTTTATTAAATTTCTGTACAAAGAATAGTTCTTGCGTATCAAAGTCGTCATGGCATGTTCAAATCATCCGTGGATTGAATTCGTAGTATTTAGTTCGTTTTGTTTTTCAGCCAACTGGAGGGGATGGAGAGATCGTGGCAACTTCTACTGCAGATAGTATACTCTCTGTTCCACTGTGGGAAAGAACAGCAGTGCGGCTGGAATAGATGAATTGCCGGTAGTGCGAGAAATACATGTCAAGGCAAGATGGTGTGTACTTGTCGACCTTCCGAGACTGACTTAGCGTATTCTTTCAAGAGGATGGTGACGTGTTTATTTTTGGTAGCATATGTGGTATCTCTGTCTCTTTTCACCACTTCGAGGGAGTGGCAAGCCAACGAACCCGATTAAAGGACATCGGGACATGTTTATATCGACGAGGAGGTTGGTGCTTGATAAAACGGGACCTGTTTACGAGAAAATCTGTGCTAGACGTATGTAAAAAAAAATATAACATGTAAAATTATGTTAAACTATTATATTATCGTATTATTTGCTACGTATGTTCCAGAAATGTCAACGAAAACTAAAGATAAAGAACATACAAGTATTACTAGTATCCATGCTGGATTAATTGACGAAGTACATGACATTCCAATGTCTGTTTTGATTCGTCCTTTTCCACCCGAAGTGAATGAAGATAAAGTGAAAAGTTTAATGGAAACATTGCGGGTAATTATCGAAAGTAATGTTTAATAATAACTCGCATAATGTTATCTTTTGTATGTTACGTTTTATTAAATGTAAAGGTATATATAATTAACGTATATGATGATTTAGGACCCAGAAAAGTATTTTGATGTACCACCAATTGATGTGTTGTGGATAAAAGGGAGAGAAAATGGTAATTACTACTATTCCTTTGGTGGCTGTCATCGATATATTGCACATCAGAGGCTTGGCAGACAAACAATAAGAGCGAAACTTGTTTCTTCAACAGTCAATGATCTTAAAACTTACCTGGGAGCATCTACACCTGATCTCAAGTGATTCTTCTGCAGCTGGTAAAGGAATCATTTTTATACAAGAAAATAAACAATTTTTTAAAAGTTTTTATTTTATTTTTTATGGTGAATTTTCAAATATTTTATTTTTATATCCATGTAAGGGTGACTGGTTGACTCTTGTACTCAGGATTTTCATATTAAATCATAATGTAACAAGTTTTCTTTGTTACGGTGTTTAAAAATTGGTTGTATTAAAAGGCAATTATGACCCTTATAAAATTGTTCTACTTTTGGGGTTCTTTTTTTGTTCTCATTATTACAAACCTTGATTCAGTTATATAGTGCATGAAGTATATCAATGTGAATTCTAAATATGAAATGCTTTTTAACACTTATTGGCTGGTAAGTTAATTGATGAAGTGTAGATTGTTAATTGAGCAAAAAAAAAATTCTGACCCATTGATGGATTTTCTCCGAAATTAGCATATTACCCCAAAAATTTTGCAATTTAAATAAATGTTTATAATTTAATTTTATTTAATTTAGTGGTAATGGAGTAATTTGAATTCTTGTAAGTTCAGTTTCTCTACCAATTTGAACCAAACTGTTCAATTTGCAAGGTCCTGATAAATTTGCCAATAGTAACATTGTGGAGAAATGAAAACAGGACCAAAAACGTAGTACACACTTTTGTTGTTTAATTGTGAAAATGTAAAAAAAAAACTTTCATTGAAAAAACCTGGATATATTTTGTAGTTGAAAATATGTACATGGGATAAAGCATTTTTAAATTCAGTTTTACTCACAAAATCAAGTTAAAAACTCATTACTCACATTGACTCAGTTTTTCAAAACTTATTGCTCATACCCTACTAGGACAGTTATCAAACTTACCCAAAACCTTAATAATAAACTTTTGTGCTACAAAAATGCACTGAAAACATTAACTACACCTTCCAAAAAATTGTAAGAAATTTATTTTACAGTAAAAACTTATAAACAAATACAAACAAAACTTGACAGTAATGATAAAATCAAAAATACTATCATGTAAATGCAATACTTCATTCTGCATGGAAATAAATTAGTAAATTACATTTTTGCAATTACTACATTGCAGTTGTTACAACTGGAATTGCTACATTGCAAAATAATACAATATCAATTTGATTAAACAAAACTAAAAATCCAATACATCCATTTTTCTTTAATCCATAGGTTAGGAAACTTAATTTAATTTGTACACAATGGAAGCATATCTGCAACATAAAATAAACTCCAGAGAAAATACAACAAGAAAATCCATGTTCAGATACAATTATTTTCAGCAACTGCAAATTCAAATCTGGAACAATTTATCCAGAATGATAAAGACTGCAAGACATAAAATAGTCAATAAAATTTATTTTCTGAAAAGTGCACTAACTACAGTGCAAATGTACCTGTAATTTATTTTAAAATCTTTTCTTAGTCTATAATTTTCTAAAAGTTATCCTGAGGATTAAAATACCATCAAATTTACTGATGCAGTAACTTAAGTTGAGGCATTTTTCCTCATTGATTTGTAATATCTGCCTAGGGCAGAGGTAATATTTTTAATGAAAGATCTCAACATAACCTCAATATTCTAATTTGAACACGTTTCTGGTTCTATTATTTACATTTTGTTTCATTTGACATACAAAGACAGCAACACGTTAATTTCATTTTGTGCTTTCAAGGACATTAAAATAGGGTATAGATACAATAGCAATTTAACAATATTCACTTCTTTTTAACAAGTACAACTGTTATGCTAATGAAGGAAGAAAAAATAAAAATTAACTTATTACATAGTATTTACCCTAGAGTTACATACATCATAATCTCCAGTCAGTGAAACTGTATACTATCAAAGGTATATTAAGGGATAGACTTAATACAATCAAGGAACACTGCTATTAGTAACTTTTGTATCAAATTTCTTTTTAGAACGCCTAAACATTGTTTTTATATCATATTCTGGTCTATAAGCAGGCAATTTTGTGGCTGCAGAATCACCATAGCCAACACCATTTGGAAGTTTATTGTAACTAGTCTTCACAAAGTATGGTTCATAAGTTTGTTGTGATGGAGCTGATGGTTTAGGCCCAGTTTTTTCTCTGTGGAAAGAACTGTTGGTACCCGCTGAAAGCAAGAATTTAATTTGGTGAAATGAAATAGTATTTAATATACATAGGAATTGTTTTCAAAACAATCATGTAATGATCAAGGTATCTTCAAATTTATTGGAATGAACATTGCATCTTAATGGGCAGAGGATGCATATAAAAAAGAGATTTGAGAATAATTTGTAGGAAGAATTATTACT
Source organism: Teleogryllus occipitalis (assembly GCA_011170035.1). Lineage (NCBI taxonomy): Eukaryota > Metazoa > Arthropoda > Insecta > Orthoptera > Gryllidae > Teleogryllus > Teleogryllus occipitalis. Next base: position 160,713 of record BLKR01002283.1, on the reverse strand, counting down.
TTTTTCATGAAAATTAAAGAACATGGTATTGAAAAATGAAATTGAATATCAGATAGAAAACTTCAAAATCCACAGGAAAATTCTCCAAGGCTGCAGTATCACTATTTTAGCACATTCTCATATGACAAAACTCAAAAGTTGGCAATTTTTTTTGAGGCTTAAGTAGAAATGATGTACGATTAAATAATATATAAGAAAATGGATTTTATTTTGTTTTGAAACTTCAATCTCAATTCAAGTATAGAGATTTTCTAAAATACAGTAACTTTCCAAAATTATAAATAATTTTTTTTACGTGATATCTGCAATACATATTTAAATAACTCGTTTCAGACTTGCACATTTCACTTCTGCAAGAAAATTAAAAGTGGTTTCTGACAAGTGGAATAACTCACCATTCTGATATCTACTTTGTTTCTGTCTTAAATGCACAGGAATGTCACCTTCTTTCACATTCAGCAGCTGAGTGTTTGTTACTTCACAATCAATTTGCATCATTGTCACATGGTTTGGAGGGGCTGCCATTGATTCTGCCACAACAAAAACAATTAATTGTGATAAAAAAATCATTTTACATTTATGAACATTAACTCAAGTCTCATCATTTGATGTATAGAAATAAAACTTTCTTAAAAATTACAATATCTTATGTTATGGAAGCTTACAGATACCAATTGACTCTGACTCTATTGATAAGCTAAGACTTTATCCAGGCTGGAGTAAAAATCATTTACTGGAATAAAGAGGTAAATTAATTATCCACATATCGAACTTTTAAATTAATTTTTTATTATATTCTTGTCATCTACTGAAAACCTTGAGATTGTTTCATTACTTTACTTAAATCAATTCCTTTTATTAAGCAACTCATTTGTTTATAACACCTAAGAGCACATAACCTTACTCTCAACATGAACTTGCAGTCATACGAGTTTATCATTTCCACACTCAACAAAGATCTTCTTGAAGCCTATCAATACATTACATCCCTAGAGAATGAGAACAAGAGGCTAAAAGAGATTTTGCATCAACACAGAAACCACTGGACTACAGGTAACACAAACAAAATGTCCAGTTGGCGTCCATATATATGTTTTCCTCTTCCCAACCGTTTTGCACCTTTAGCCAACACACATACAAAAAACCAGCATCCCTCACAACCCAAACAACGCCTCTCAAAAACTCGTGTTGCTCACAAAACTCAACAACCAAAACGTGACGATGTGAGCAACACACACAAAACAAACACACACTCACTCAAGAAAACCAAAGGTAATTATACTTGCTGACAGCCACGGTAGGCACATGTCCTTCCTGTTGAGAGAGAAACTCCCTTCTCATGAGATACTAGAGTTTTTTAAACCCAATGCCAAATTGGCAGATGTGACAAGTGAGATTGACAGTCATACATGTGATTTCACAACTAGGGATACAGTAATTGTCATTGGTGGGGTCAATGTCATTGATCAAGGTGCCTCAATTAATGTACAAGAAAACTTTAAAAAACTCAATGAGGTCACCAAGAAAACAAATGTAATCATGACGACCCTGCCACTCAGACATGACACCACAGAATACAACACTAAAATCCACCAAACAAACAAGGAAGAAACACACAAATTAAAATTGCAGACCTAGATCCTTAGACAGAACGAATTTTACTCGCCATGGTCTGCGCCAAGGGAAACAATTTTTCTACACTCCTCACATCTCTCATTTCTTCACCTCCTTCTTCCACAACACAAACTTACAAATCTGCCATCTCCATCACTCTCACCCCTTCTCTCCCTCCTAAACCTCATTTCCCCCCTTTTAGTTACTCCTCGTGGACCTTGTCAGTCTTCCCAACCCCTTGCTTCCATTGGGGTTTCCATGCCTCGTCAACCTTCCCAAAACTTTGCTTCCATTGTGGCTTCCACACCATCACCACAACAATCACACATTACTTCTTACAACTTCAGGCAAACACGTAAGAAGACACCCCTTGACATTTAGCAATTCAGACAACACACCTGTGATAGAAATTTTACAAAAGATAGTGTCCTCAGTGTTCTTTTCCAAAACATTCAATACATGTACAACAAAGTAGAACAACTTTAGACAATTCTACAAGAAACTTCTATAAATGTAGAAGTCATTACTGAACATGGTCTTCAGTATAATGAAATTAATACAATTAACTTCTCCATCTATAAACTTCATGAATGTTTCTGTAGAGAACTCAATAAAAGTGGCAGTGTTGCAATAATAGCGCAGAATAACTTAATTTGTAAATGAAAAGACTGGATAAGAGACATAAGTACTGAAAAGATTTTTGAAGTAGCAGATACAGATGTAAATTCAATGAAAGGAAACAGAAAAATAATAGGCATTTACAGAACCCCAAATTCTAGTGTTAATGGCTTTCTTCTCAGGTTTGAAGAACTTTCAACTAAACTCTTAGGAAACCACAATTGTAAGTTAATTATTTTGGGAGATCTGAACATTAATACTGAACACAATGAACTACATGATTTACTAAAGAGCTTCAATCTTCATGATGTGGAGTTAGGGGCAATATGTGTTACAACCCATTCCAGCTCTACCATAGACCACATCATTACAAACATTGAAATGAATAAATACTCTTCTCACAATATTGATTTTCATGTATCTGATCACACTGCACAAATCATTGAAATAATCAATTGCCCCATTAGTCTTGTACTACCTAAATACACATTTACCTGTGACACAACAAGGGATACTAAACTACATTTGCTAAATGAATGTCTCCTAAAAGAGGAATGGACTGAAGTACTCAATAGTAAAGGTCAATGAGAAATGGAACTTGTTCCTGAGTACATTAAATTATCATTTGAATATTGCATGTCCCATTATTAAGAGGCAAATGAATGTAGTTAAGAAATCCAAAATTAAACTTCCTACTGAAATTCTTGTTCTTAGAAATAAAATGAAAAACATGTATGACCTGTTCAGAGATATTAAGAACCCCTTTTACAATGAGAAGAATAAAGTCTAAAAAATAATATAGGCTAAAACTGATGAATGAGAAAGCTTATCAATTAATTCATAAAGTTAACAACTCAACAAACAAATTTAAAACTGTGGAACATAGTTAACAATGGTAAAACACAGACTCATAAAAACATGCACCTACTACAAGAAGGCATTCTTCTTGATAATCTTTCTGATATTTGTAGGACCTTTAACTGCCATTTCTTAAATTCAAAGCAGGACACTGTAACCAGTAATACTAGTAATACTTTATCTTCTGGAACTTCAAAATCTATGTTTCTCCAACATACAAATGCTAATGAAGTTAATCAACTAATAAATTCTCTCAAAAATAGTTGCTCGTCAGGGAATGATGAAATATCTTCAATAATTCTTAAAAATGTAAGCCTGGTATTCTTAATATACTAGTTCACTTAATAAATTGATCTCTATCTGTATTCACTTTCCCAGAATCCCTAAAAATTAGTATTGTAAGGCCACTTGCTAAGAATAATAATGATAATGATAATAATAATAATGATAATAATAATAATAATAATAATAATAATAATAATAATAATAATAATAATAATAATAATAATAATACACATGAAGTTAGGAATTATCAACCTATAACCCTAACTTCAGTATTTGGCAAACACTATGAAAAAGTTATATTAGCAGGACTTAGTTTTCTTTAATCTAATAATATCCTTAATAAATCACAACATGGCTTCAGAAAGGGTTTCTCCACCACCACTGCTGTTGTGGAATTTATTCATGAAATCATTGGAATCTTGGAATCATATAAGGCATTTGATGAAATGATTTCTGTGCTTGGACCTTTGTTATTTCTAATATGTGTTAATGATATTCCAAGCTCTTCTGATTTCTCTGTAATTTCTTATGCAGATGATAAGCAGTGGGCAAAATCTTTGTCGTCTAGAAACCAATCTGTCTGAATCAATAAAATCAATTAAAAGTTATCTGTCCATAAATGAATTGAAATTAAATGTTGATAAAACTACTAATCAATTTCAAGCATCATCACAGTTACCAACACCAAAACATAAAAGTGGAAGTAGACAATGAGTCAGTGAATCAGACTGATTGCTATAAGTTTTTAGGAATATTCATAGATCAGAACTTAACTTACAACAAACAAGTTGATACACTTTGTAATAAAATAAACTCCAATATATTCCTCTTGAGATACTTTTCTGGATACCTGGAAACACACTCACTTCTGTCAATTTATTACGGCATAATCTTCTCACAACTTCAATACGGTATTGAAATATGGGGAGGTACAACACAAAAAAATATGGATAGATTAATGGTCCTACAAAAGAAATGTATCAGAATCAGTTTCAAACTGAACCCAAGACAGTCCTGTAAAGATTTCTTTATTAAATATGAATTACTGACTGTTGTAGCACTCTACTCTTACAAAGTAATACTACTATTGAGAAATAATCAGAATCAATATTTTGGAAGGAATAAAGAGGTACATAACTATCATACTAGAGAACATAGGGACTATCACAGGATATTCACTAGCAAGTCTTCAACTAATAAAGATCCTTATTGCATTGCAGCTCAGCTTTTTAATGATCTCCCAGTCACCATGAAATTAGCTAATGAAAAATACTTCAAAAGATTGATTAAAAGCCATCTTATTTGTGAGTGTCCATATAAGATATCTGAACTGCTTTAACTTTTCTGAAATTAAAAACCATGTACCGCTACAAGAGTGACCACTGTGTACCAGTCATTCAGTATCAATAAGACAATTTACAATTTAATAATATAGTAAGTATTGTAAGTTTATTAAACTATTACTGTAAGATAATGTGAATTACACTAATTGTAAGTTGTTGTTTTTAAACATTACAATTATTAACTAGATTTAGAATGATTGATACAAACAATTTTGAATAGCACAACAACAATTTATTATAAACATTAAATGTAAAGCTTCAACAAATGCTTGATGCTCATGCCAAATCAAAACTAGTGGAGATACAATGGCACATCTTTCTTGTATTATTTGAAGTTATTTAATATTATATTTCCTACCAATACTTCAGCCATCACTAAAAACATTAACAATGATTCATAATTGCACAAAAATGATTAATATTTGTTTATCCCAAGTATTACAACAGGAAATAAAATTAGAAGTGTACTTATAATAGTATAGTATAATATAATATAATAGTTTACTTTTTTTTATTTTTCCAATACCACTCAAATTTTTGTGGATAAATTAATGTTTTGAAACAAACATACATAACAATAATCAAGGACCTATAATTTGAAGAACATATGGATAAACCCTGGATAAATCACGAGGTAAAGAGAAAATTGAAAATCAAATGTTGAGTCTGGAATAGATATAGGAATTCTGAATAAGACACAGGCTGATAGACATTTCAAACCACCTTTTCTACGACATGAAAATGGAGCAAAACTTATGAAGAACAATATATTCAACAAGGTGGTAAGAATTTCTACTTGTACTTCAAGAAGCAAACTGCATGAATAAGTGGACCTCTAAATAACATCGAGGTAGTAATTAGTACTGATCCTAGTGAAATCGCAGAACATTTTAGAAAATGTAGTCTACTTTAAGGAAGTGTACACAACAAGCAAACCCTTTAATCTAACACCCTTTGTTTAGATATAATGAAGTACTTGAAGACAAGTTGTTTACAAATATCGAAACACCTTAGATCTTTCACAATCTTAACGCAAACTCTGCTGAAGGTGTCGACAGCTTTGCAGCAATACATTTGAAAAATCGCACGATTATGGGCATCTCTATTAAACGGTCTGTAGATACTAGCAAGCTACTGATTATTGGGGAAGGGACCATCCTCATACATATTTCAAAAAGGGTGACTAAAATACTGAAGGACTACAGGTCTATAAGTCTTTCACAGCAGTGTTTGTAAGGTTAAGGAAAACATAATTGCAAAACAATTTGTGATTATGCTCAAAGAAACAAGATAATCCAAGAGAAACTGTTTTGTTCCTGGATGGTCTTCAATCACTAATTTACTAACTTCACTTAATATTTCAATAAAAGCAGTAGATGTTTTATACCTGAATTATGCCAAGGCATGGGTGTTTGATCCATAGGTTACACTCCTGGATAATACTAGGGAAACTTGTACCATGGATGAGAGACTACTTACTGAACTGAACTTTCCGAGTTAAGATTGAACAACACCTAGAGCCGTATTGAACAGAATACTTGAAGATTCTGTTGTTGGTTACACTATTGACTTGGGAAATGAGTTATCCTCAATTTGGAATTGCTATGCTGGCGACATGAAACACTTTTCCAAACCTGTGGCAGCATATGCAATTTTGAAGAAAGATTTTGATACTGTGATGAACTGTTCTGAAATTTAGTTGCTTCCTCTTAGTTCTCCATATTGCTAAAAATAACCCTGAACTACTCTTTAACTCAATCAATTGTCACATCTTGAATGAGACTTTCAAGCAATATAACTTGCGAGTCCTTGGAAATGGAAATTTCAACTGGGAAAGTGAGGAATATGCTATCAAGAAGTAGGGAAAAACAACCCTTAAGGAGGGCAATTTCAATGTCTGCGGTGATGAAGACTTTTTTTGGCACACATAAGACTCATAATTGAACATGCTAACAGAGTCTGGTCACCATAGTTTGAAGAAAAGAAGAAGAAGAAAAGAAAAGAAAAGAAAAAAGAGAGAGAGAGAGAGAAAGAGTAAAAAAAAAAAATTAGAAAGAATACAAAGGACAACAAGTAAGATCTCTTAAAGCCATTCAGTATCTGCCATACCATGAGAGATGTGAGAATATGACATTAATAACTTAAGAGATAAGTAACAGAAGGGATGTGACATAACTGAGACAAATAAAATGTTGAATAGATGTACACTCTTTTGAAAATTTGTTCAAAACAGATTGGATTTTAAGGATATTCTACGAAGTAGAAGATGGAAAGAACCAAAATTAATCCCAGAACACATTTCATCATCCAACACAATTGTGAATTTACTCTTTCAGCAGAAAGTACAGAGAAGAGGATAACCACTTTTATCAAACAACCAATAAATATTGCAATATTATACATATCAATATTGTATTTATCCATTCAAAGATTTATGACAACTATATACTATGTTGATGAATATAATTTATATTTTGGTGATTTATAATATAACTAATTTTTCTATGCCAAAAGCGGTTAAATGTGTATATCAGATTTTTGCTGCAACTATAATTAGATAAATAAAAACAAAAAGGATAATTTTTTTTTAAAATGAATTTTTTCAGGAAGTTTTGAAAATGCCCTAAAATTAAAAGCTCAATTTCAAATTTGAGTGGCTGTGACATCAGCCAGATCAAACAGGAAATATCAATTTTGGTGAAAACGATGTTTGGTTTAGGTGGTTGAATTGTTCATGGACAGAATGTTTTGAAGGAAGAACAAAGAACACAACCATCCACTACTTTTCCGGTATCAGGTGACCGGAACCTCACAACTTTTATTTTTTGTTTTAAATTTCACATCTTTTTCTTTTTTTATTAAATGAGTTCCCTTATTCTAAGTATATGAAGAAATAAAAATCACCCAGGTGGCTAGACAAAAGAGCAATTACAAAAATATTTTTTATTTTGACTTTTGCAATATTGTGTCACATATTTGGTTGAGAGTTCTTGCTATTTGTCAGTCTGTTGTAAGTTATATTTTTTGAATTAATAGCTGAAATGGTCTTTGGTGTTCCTATTTTGATTTCAGTTTTTGGAATTTCTTAAACAAATGAAGCCCTCACGTTTCTGTTGTCTCAGATAATTTTATTATTAATGAATGTCATTACTCTAGCTATCTTCAGAAGCATGATTAGGGGGGGGGAAGAGGGGGCATCTACCCCCTCCTAATGTTGGGACAAATATACATCTATATAGACACACACACACACACACATTTTATTTGCCCAAACTTCACATTTTTATTATAAAAGATTTCCGTCTTTCTGGATTTTGAGAAGAAATTTAATAATAATAATAATAATAATAATAATAATGATAATGAAGCAATCAATAATTTTATTAAGCTGAACTAATAACATAATTTAATTAAAAAAAGGAAGAAGGTAAGAAGAAGATAAGAAGAAAATAAGAAGAAGATAAGAAGAGAAGAAGAAAGAAAAGTATTTATTATACACATATGATAGATGATACTCTAATTTCAAAATCTAAAACAAAATCCAAGTAGTTACAATTATGCATCAAATACACTTTGAGAGCATTATAGATTATTAAAAAGTAAATTTTTAATACGAGCATACTGGACACCTCTTTCATACATTTTTATTAAAATGATTATTATTTAAATTAAGAGAATGTAACCAAGTTTTTTTTATACAACTGTAATTTTAAATTTTTATAAAAAATACTCCCCCCCCCCCCGAAAGATCCAAAATCCTACCTCTGCCTATCTTTGACAATGAAAGATTGCTCAAACCCATCATAGCCAAGTAACACATATTCAAACTTACTTGCCAACCACACTGCTAGATGGGTTGCCTACCAAACAGGTGCAAATGGCACATGTGAAACGATCATTGTATGAGACTTTCCACGACATGTTTATTGCTAAAATGTAACCATTTTCAATTCCCTTGATGGATGTCTAACATTTATTCTGAAACTTCTGTACATAGATAAAATTTAATATTTTGCTGTAAGCTAACAGGGTCAAAATAGTTGGAGTTAACTAGAGTAAATAGTTGCTTTGCAAGAGCAAGGGCTGTTTTGTGGAAACTTGCAATCTTCTTAGTCAAGATATTTTTACATTTAAAAAATCCTTTTGCGATAATACGATAAAGATTTTACTTACCGTTGAAAGGAAGAGCAGGTAATAGAAGTGACATCTTAGGGCGCAAAGTTTTGTTATGAGCGAGAGCAGGCAATAACAAATGATCAACTGAGAAAGACACTACATAAAATGTATCATCACGGCGATGAATTGCCTCAAACAAGGCTGAATGACTGTATGCAGGTCTTCCCCATACTTCAACTTCATGTGCATTTTGTTTGCCAACATCATTTACAGGGGTCACAGAATTTCCACTACTGCTACCAACCCATGGAGATGTTCTTAATTTTGACATACTAAAAACATAGAAAAGGTGAATTAACACTTTTAATTGGAATATAAAATATAATACACTTTTTGGAATTTTAGAAACTTACTGTCTTTGTTTCCTCTTGGTTAGTTTTGTTTTTTCTTGAGGAATAGGTGCATTAGTTGTCACAGAATGAGTAATCCCATGATTTTCTTTTCTTTTCCCCTCTTTGGAGTCTTGATTGCTATTGTCTCTATCAGCACCTATCCATCTTCTAAGTTCGCTATCTAATCTACATACAGAACAGGAATTTAAAATTTTTTTTTGCATAAAATTTGAAAAAATTATTTCAACAAGTAGACTTGGTTATGAAAATATGACACGAAAAACAATGTACTTATAATTAGAAGAAAGGGTCAGCAAGTCAAATCACAAACTAGCGATACTACAGATTGGCGTAGACTTCCTCACGCTTGTTAGTTTACTAATATTTTTTTAAGTCTAGGCCAGCTTTTCTGTACTGCTCCACCCACTTCCCAGGTTCTGCCCATCGGCACCAAAACGAAATTTTGTCACATTTTCTCAATTTTTCAGTTCCCTAAGAGTGGAGTCAAATTTTGTTTTTAAAGAATATTACACAAGAGTAAAACAGTCTTATATGCAATCTTTCATTGAAAATTTGGAATCACTCTTGAGAAAATGACGTTTGAAGGTTTGGATGTGCATTTGGAGCTCATTTTCATAGAAAAGTTTTGAGTTTCTGAGAAACTTAATCCGAAATTTTTTGAAGCACTTGTGTTCACACATGCAATAATGTTAAAAAAAATTAAAAGTCAAAAGAATAAATTAACATGGCATTAATAACATTTTATTCAGTACATTTAGCACTATCTGAACAAAATATTTCAAGCAAAATTTTGGAGTGGTTTTTGAGAAAATGTCGTTCAGGGGTTTCTGAAAATGCAGAATTTTGAGCTCTTTTTCACAGTGAAAAATCAAGTTTGTGAGAAACTTTATAAAACATTATATTAAGCCCTTTTACTCACAAATGAAATAATGTATACAAATAGCTGGTAATAATGCACAAGATTTACAAAAATTCATTCATTTAAAACATCAAAACAAAACAAAAAAACATCCAAATGGTGTTTGTCATGATATTCAGTGTATGTAGCACTATCCGTACAAAAAATTCCAAGAAAAAGCTTGGATCTCTTTTCGAGAAAATCCTGTTTTTAAAATAGGCCTTACTTCACACAAAATTACAAGAAAAATCTTCAATTTTGGAGGAAAAAAATAAAATAAAGAGTCTGATTTAAAGATCTAATTTAAAAGAACAGATTTTAATTCATGGAAGAATCTCTATCATTGATACTATAATAGTAGGAAGATGTCGAAAAAAGTTTGAACTTTTGTAATTTTGGAGAATTTAGATATTTCAACAAAACTGAGGCCTATGCTAGTTTTTTCATCCTTGATGCTTTTAGAGCACACAATTTGGGGCCATTTTTGAGATAAATTTGAAAATGTCCTTGACACTTCATGTAGTGTACCCCACAAAAATTAAATCAGTTTCAAATTCAAGGGGCCATGACATCAGCCAGATTGATTGGGAAATATCAATTTTGGTAAAATCCTGCCGATGTTTAGGCATTAGTGTTGTTCATAGACAGATGGACAGACATTTCGCCATCAACCAATTTTTCGGTAACACACAAAACATGGATTCTCATTTCAAAACATGTTAAGAGGAAGTAATTCGCTACATTTAGGAACAGGAATTATCCACTTTTTTGGTATCAGGGATATTCAATACGAATTTTTCTGCTGCATTACATTACTTTCTCTAAACTACATATGCAGTATGTGACAAAGTAAAAATGGTAATTTTAGTATATTGAAAATTGGTATACTAATTTTAGGGTTTCATGCTGAAATGTTAACACCTATCTACAAGAAAGAAGATAGAAATAACTGTTTTAACTACATTGGCATCAGCTTGTCAAATACTGGCAATAAAATATGTGCTAAGATAAGAGAGTTTAATCAATTTTGGAACACACTTCTAAAAGAACAAATTGGTTTCCGGATGGGCAGGTCTTAGAGAGATTGAGTATTCACCTTTGATTATTGAGAAATGTTAAGAATGAAATCTGGAAACTCACCTTCTGTTCATAAACTCTTTTCTGGATAAGAAACGACACACATTCTGGACAAGGCTAGGACAGAAAAAAGAAAGGAGAGAGAGAGGAGAGATAGGAATAGAGAGATAGAGATAGAGAGAGATAGAGATAGAGATAGATAGAGATAGAGATAGATAGAGATAGAGAGATAAAAGTAGAGGTAATAGAAAACAAAATATTCAGCGATTGTGTGTGTACATGTGCATGTGTACTGTGTGTGTGGGATGTGCTTTTAAAATTCAAAGAGAAAGGAGGTATACAAATAAATCAAGGTGACTAGACGGGCCACTATCGTGTGTATTGTTTAATATACATTATATAGATGTGCTCCTTGCAGAATGAAATTAGCTACAACAGCACAAACTTTTTCACACTATTCATAACTTTCGCAATATTTTAAAATTCAGAGTTCAACAGAAATTCACCTCAGGAGTTCCAACCATTTTTTGAGTCTTTTGCTCTATCTAAGCAAAAAAATTAAAGAAAGTACAGAACATTGAAAAATGAAAAATAGAAGAAAAAACAGAAGATAATATTAAATAAGAATAAAAAAAAACAATGGCTGAAGGAACATATGCAAAAACTGAAATGTTAATGAATTTCAATTTAAATTTAAATTTATGGAGTCTTAGAGTATGTACACTCACCAAATCCAAACATTCATATAAAGATGTAATTGTGAATGAGGAACCAAAATTAAATGAAAATAATGAAGGAACTATTAAGAAATGATGCACCTGGTTATGTGAAAATGATGAAGGAATTAAGAAAATAATGCAACTGGTTATGTAAAAATGATGAAGTCATGGCAATGATCATTTTAACATTATCAGAAGAACAAGCTATGGCATTGAATTATGGGGTGAAATTAAAAGTGCAAAAGAACTTTGGGAAACTGAAGAAATGACACAAAGGAGCTGAAAAGCACAGACTTGACAATATTGAAGATGAAATTAGCAAGAATTGAAAAGATGAAAAAAGAAACTATTGGAGAGTTTTTGGCGAGAGCAAGAGGATTGGCACATAATTTCTGAATTAGGGTCAAGAGTAGAAGAAAAACTTATCCATTATATAGCAGATGGTCTGCCAAAAATGTTACAGTGAAGTTACAAAAGCATTGTATGCTAATTCAAATATAGATTTTGAATCTATGAGAGAAAGCCTTTAATATGAGAAAAGGTATTTTCAGTATAATACTAATAAAGAAGTAGCTGTTTTTAAAACAAAAGAAAATAAAAAAATGTAGTAAATTGTGGTAAAATTGGTTCCTTAGCAAAAGGTTGCTAGCTTAAAGATAAACATGAAAAAGAAAATTTTAAAAATTTGAAATCTACTCATAAAAGCTATAATACTAATCAATGAATTAGAATAGAAATAAAACATTTATTGATAAAAGAATCAGAAGTGCACATGCAAGAAAGGAAGAAATGGAGTGGATGCTGGAGTCTGTGTGTACTTCACAAATTGATTCAATGGTTGAAGTTCCACCAGAAAGAGCAGAAATTAAAACTGCTGACAAGGGAAGAATATTTATTTTGGAGTTCTAAGAAAAGAAAAGAAAAGAAAAGAAAAGAAAAGAAGAAGAAAAAAAAAAAAAAAAATCAACGGAATTAGTCATCTGGGTGAAGAAAATGAACTAGTGAAAGAAGTTAATGTTGAAGTATTGTATGCACCTGAAATAAATTTATTTTCTGTGCCAAGTGTAGATAAAAAAGTAAGAAAATTGTGTTAGATGACAATGATGTCGATATTTATGATAAAAGAAGCAGAAATATTCTTGCAAGAGGCTGTTTTGAATATGATATGTTTATTTTTAGAATGAACATAAGTAACAAAAGAGAAAATTACCAAAATGAGACATGTTCTAAAGTAGATGAATCATTTAACAACTTATGGGAACAACGAATAGTGCATATCAATCATACATATTTGTTGAAAAAGAATAAAGATAATATGGTACAAGGATTAGATGGCTGATGAATTACTGCTGTGAAAATTATATCTTTTGGGAATCATGAATACAAGGTAAATTTGGAAAATTAACTTTCAAAGATATATTGCAAGAAAAAACTAAAATAATATTGAAGCATATACTACTACATGTAGATTTATGTGAACATATAACTGCTTTCTCCCAATGACTTCTGGCATAAGTTAATGATCGTTGATGAATTAAGAAGATTTTTTGTTGATTTACAAATGCTGCTAAATAACAAACCTAAAAAAGTACAGAAAAACAATGTGCTGTTAAAATCAAAGAATTCGTAGAAAGAAGGAAAAATGAAACATCTCAAAAGTGTGTAGTGTTCATCCTGATAGTGGTTCTGAAAGTATAAATAAATCATTAATAGAGTAATGTGTGTGTGTGTGTGTGTGTGTGTGAGAGAGAGCGAGAGTGTGTGTGAGAGAGAGCGAGAGTGTGTGTGAGAGAGAGCGAGAGTGTGTGTGAGAGAGAGCGAGAGAGTGTGTGAGAGAGAGAGTGTGTGAGAGAGAGAGAGTGTGTGAGAGAGAGAGTGTGTGAGAGAGAGAGAGTGTGTGAGAGAGAGAGTGTGTGAGAGAGAGAGTGTGTGAGAGAGAGAGAGTGTGTGAGAGAGAGAGTGTGTGAGAGAGAGAGAGTGTGTGAGAGAGAGAGAGTGTGTGAGAGAGAGAGTGTGTGAGAGAGAGAGAGTGTGTGAGAGAGAGAGTGTGTGTGAGAGAGAGTGTGTGTGAGAGAGAGAGTATTATTATTGTAGAGAGAATTATTTGTGTGTGAAGAGAAAGTGTGTGTGTGTGAGAAGTGTGAGAAGAAAGTGTGAGAAAGTATTGTGAAAGTGTGTGTAGAAGAAAGTGTGTGTGAAAGTGTGTGTGAAAGAAGTGTGTGTGAAAGTGTGTGAAAGCGTGTGTGTGAAAGTGTGTGAAGAGCATTATTATTGAGAAAAGCGTGTGTGAAGAGAAACGTGTGTGAAAAGCGTGAGAGAGAGCGCGTGAAGAGAAAGTGTGTGTGAGAGTGAGAGAGTGTGTGTGTGTGAGAAGTGTGTGTGTGTGAAAATTATTGTGTGAAGTGTGTGTGAAGTGTATGTGTGTGTGAAGTGTGTGTGTGTGAATGTATGTGTGAATGTGTGTGAATGTGAATGTGAATGTGAATGTGAATGTGAATGTGTGTGTGAATGTGTGTGAAGTGTATGTGTGTGTGAAGTGTGTGTGAAGTGTATGTGTGTGTGAAGTGTGAGTGTGTGAATGTGTGTGTGAATGTGTGTGAAGTGTATGTGTGTGTGAAGTGTGTGTGTGTGAATGTATGTGTGAATGTGTGTGAATGTGAATGTGAATGTGAATGTGAATGTGTGTGTGAATGTGTGTGAAGTGTATGTGTGTGTGAAGTGTGTGTGAAGTGTATGTGTGTGTGAAGTGTGTGTGTGTGAATGTATGTGTGAATGTGTGTGAATGTGAATGTGAATGTGAATGTGAATGTGAATGTGTGTGTGAATGTGTGTGAAGTGTATGTGTGTGTGAAGTGTGTGTGAAGTGTATGTGTGTGTGAAGTGTGAGTGTGTGAATGTGTGTGTGAATGTGTGTGAAGTGTATGTGTGTGTGAAGTGTGTGTGTGTGAATGTATGTGTGAATGTGTGTGAATGTGAATGTGAATGTGAATGTGAATGTGTGTGTGAATGTGTGTGAGGTGTATGTGTGTGTGAAGTGTGTGTGAAGTGTATGTGTGTGTGAAGTGTGTGTGT
>BLKR01002283.1:0-145600 GCA_011170035.1 Teleogryllus occipitalis | reverse complement strand
TGTGTGTGAGTGAGGTGTGTGTGAGTGAGGTGTGTGTGAGTGAGGTGTGTGTGAGTGAAGTGTGTGAGTGAGGTGTGTGTGAGTGAAGTGTGTGAGTGAAGTGTGTGAGTGAAGTGTGTGAGTGAAGTGTGTGAGTGAAGTGTGTGAGCGAAGTGTGTGAGTGAAGTGTGTGAGTGAAGTGTGTGAGTGAAGTGTGTGAGTGAAGTGTGTGAGAGGTGTGTGTGTATAAACGAATATTGCGTCATCTGCCGTTGCTACCCTAGACGGTTACGGGGTATGCACGGATGGCGACATCTGCCGGTACCCCTCGAATTAGATGGTCCCGGAGTGTTCGCGATATTTACCTTAAGTTCCAGAAAATTCTAGGCGGGCACCAGCCGAGTGTAAATACACCACGGCCGGCGGCCGCTGGTCAGTCTGAAGTGGAAGTTGAGCTGTGATGTGTGTGCATCGCGGTGAACAGCAGTGCAGTGGACTGTGATTAGTGCACTGAACAGTGGTCAGTGCGTCGGACGGAGGCCAGAGCGACAGTGCAAAAGAAGTGAACAGTGAAAATAAATAATAAAGAGAAGTGTAGTGAAAATAAAGAGAAACGGTGCCGTATCAAGAAATAAGCAAGTGAAGAATATCTGTACATAAATCAAGTATTTTTAGCAAGCCTTTAACAAAATAAACGTTTTTTGTTAAAATAATATCCGTGTTTTAATTCGCCACATAGAATCGTAACAATATATAAGAAATAAAATGTGAAAAAGAAACTATACATTCGTCTCAAAGTATTGGAATCACTGAAAGGGCGAGCAGGACAATTATTGAAATTATCTGAACTTTGTTAATAGATTCAAAACTTCTAAAGAGTTTGGGTGGAAGCAGCTTCAATGGCAACATACTAATGTTCCTCCTACAAGGAAGAGAGAAAAGGTACCTAGGAGGTATAGAATGGGTAAAAACTGCCTGTACAACATTTCAAAGTTTTTGGCAGTATGCACAATATTTTATTGAAATGAAAATGTAACGAAAAACAAATTTGATAATTGATCAGAAACTGGAATATTTGGACATTCAAGGAATAGATGGGCGATCGTCTTTTTGATGAATTCACTCCAAATATATTAAAAACTAGAGTTATTGATGAACAGCTTCACGGCTAGCTACCGTTAAGTGATGTTCCTGCACTAGGAAAGTTTCGTCCTCTGTGCAGAGCCGTCGCAGATCGATTGAACGTTGTTGCTAATTATTTTTGACGTCACTGTCCTGAGGAAGCCTGCAACATGACAGGCAAACCGTCGGCCTCTCAGCCAACGACGCGGTGTCAATCGGACAGCCTAGAAGTCAAGGTACGCGCTAGTTTAAAAAAAAGTGTTTTATATTAAAAATGTGTAAAATGAAACCTTCTAATACTATGAAACCTAAAATAAATGAAAACTCCCTTCAAGAAATTTTGGGATGTCATAGGTTACCTTGTTATATGAAGAACTAATTTGGCTTTTACTGTAAACTATTTCAATACAAGGAAGATCCTAGAGAAATTCATCTTCCAGAAATCCTTTTCCGCAGCATTATATAACTTTCTCTATACTAGACATATTACTCCGTATATACGTATGTATACGAGAAAGTAAAAACAACTCAATTATCACAATATCTGTTAGAAAATCCCAAAGCCACGAGTCCATTCAACTCTATAAGGGAATTTCAATTTTGGAGAAAATCGGATGAACGGTTTATGCGCTACAATTGTCCACAGACGGAATGACAGTTAGGCTGATCGATCGATTGATTGATAGTGAAACCACGCGCGCCAACTCAAGGTCATTAGTTCCGTAATTGTAGTACATGCTTTTGCTCAGGAGGTAGCAGTGATCTCCCCCCCCTGGATGGCTAAATCCGGCGCCGACCTACCGTCGGCAAGAGATTTTCGCCAACCAGGTACCTCCCACCATCTGGTAATATTCCTTCAGCTAGGACAAGCTCTAAGCTCCCAACCGGTCTTCCAACATGTGTGGTAGTGTGGTGCATGCAAGTATACGTAAAGGAATAAAAGAAAAGATCGCGCGCTGTTCATTCGGTAGGGTACTGCCCTGGCATTCGCCTAGAGTAGATCAGAGAAACCACGAAAAGCTACCGATCAAAGTAACCGGCCGCTATTATTTTCCATTCAGCCACAGAATTAGACCTAGCTATCTAGCTAGTGTCACAAATACTGACATCGTCAAGACTCGAACCTAGGACTTGACGGTCAGTGGCACAGCAAAGACATTAGATGATGCCTTGAACCACCTCTCCTCGTTAGTCGTTAAGGATATAAGTCCGTCCCATAGGTAGTGTATATAAGGTACTTAAATTTCATGTTGATACATTCATTATTTTCCTTAAATCGAACCGTACAGATGCACAGAAAGACGACAATTAATTTGACGTGACACGTTTTACAAATCGAACAATTGAATTGTTAAAATTTGTTCAAAAGTTGAAAATTCGTAAATCACATTCAAACACTTCCAATGTATTTATTTTGATTGTATTTGTGACTAGAATTGTTTCAAATGGCTTTCAATAAAGTTTCTGCATTCTCAATAATATAAAGATATTTTTATTGTTGAAGGTTTTTTCCTTTACAAGAATCGGGCATTTATTTTTTATTTCTCTGGCCGAGTTCGATCCATAAGGCGCTTATGTGGTGTGATGTGACTGCCGGCAAGTTAACTCTGAAGATCTGAGATCGGGTCTCGAACTGGAACATTTTTTTGCTGGATGAAAACACTTTTGCTGGTTTACGTAGTAGTATAATAATGCGAATCATTTAGAAACAATGTGAGGAAGTATGTACTTTGGTAGCACCACTGGTATTTTTCTAAATTCAGAAACAGGATTTATCTACTTTTTCCTTACCAGAGCTCGGCAAAGAAAATTCCTTTAGAAAATTTGTCGTTTTCCGGCGCACGACTACACAACTTTCTTTTCTTACGAAGAACTTCGTAAGGAGAGAAAACAGTAATTTCGGAACCGTTAGGAGTATCTTAAGTTGGTTCCACGGGTAATGTTTACAAAGTACAGGGTGTTTCAAAATGAATAGCGGGGTTTTAAAGTGTTATAATATTTATTACATCAGGCTTGCAGCCGCGGGTGATATATCAAATGATAGAGGAACTCAAACAGTTTTACATAATAGCCTACAAGTGTTCAATGTGAGCACCCTTCGTTACTCGGCACACGTCAAGACGATATGCGAGTTCTTCCCAAACTTTGGTTAGTGTCTCATTAGTAATTGCCGCAACAGCTGTTTCAATCCTGTTCCTTAATTCGGGAAGGTTGGCTGGCATTGGAGGCACATACACTCGATCCTTAATAAACCCCCAAAGATAGAAATCACACGGCGTTAGGTCGGGTGACCGTGGAGGCCATGGGAAACAAGCGCTATCATTAGGCCCCTTACGGCCAATCCAGCGGTCGGGTACTGTGAGGTTAAGCCAATCGCGTACCTCGTTATGCCAGTGAGGCGGCGCACCATCTTGCTGAAAGATGAAGTTCTCTGGTTCATCCTGTGT
Organism: Teleogryllus occipitalis; assembly: GCA_011170035.1. NCBI lineage: Eukaryota > Metazoa > Arthropoda > Insecta > Orthoptera > Gryllidae > Teleogryllus > Teleogryllus occipitalis. The sequence goes on along the minus strand of BLKR01002283.1, from coordinate 142,052 downwards.
CAGTTGAGGGAAGAGCCATAGCTGTAGAGTATCCAGATAAGAGTGACCAGTTACAGTTGCTTCACCAAAAAAGAAAGGACCATCAAACTTTCTGTCGGGATATGGCACAAAAAACATTCAATTTAGGTGAGTCTCGTTGCACTTGTACCATCATGCGGGGATTTTGTGAACCCCAAATCCGAACATTATGGGTGTTTACTTGACCACTAAGGTGGAAGGTCGATTCATCACTGAATACGACAAGATCCAGAAAATTTTCATTGTCATTCAACAACATGTCGTTAGCAAAGTTGGCACGTAAAACATGGTCAGTAGGCTTCAGAGCCTGTAACAACTGCAAACGATAAGGACGTAGTTGCAAGCGTCGCCGCAAAACTCTCCAAACAGTCGTCACAGGAATTGCTAATTCACGACTAGCCTTCCGAACGGATTTCATAGGGCTACGCGTGAACGAATTACGCACTTGCTCAACGCTCTCTTCACTAGTTCTTGGTCGTCCCGTACTCTTGCCTTTACAAAGGCAGCCAGTGTCTTCAAACTGATGATACCATCTACGAATATTGTTATCACCTGGAGGATCACAACCGAACTTAATCCGGAACGCACGTTGCACAGTAACAACAGATTCCGTCTTTGCAAACTGTAAAACACAAAACGCTTTCTGTTCTTTAGTCGCCATCTTTGCTACTAGCGCTTTCTATCGGATTGCGGCGGAAACATTCCGCATTGATGCCAACAAACAAAACTGTTTGAGTTTCTCTTTCATTTGATATATCCCTTGTGGCTGTAAGTTTGATGTAATAAATATTATAACACACTAAAACCCCGCTATTCATTTTGAAACACCCTGTATTTGAATTTCATGTTGATTGATTAGTTTACTATCATATACATCACACACACACACACACACACACGCACGCGCAAACGCGCGCGCGCGCACTCGCGCACGCCCGCACACACACACACACACACACACACACACACACACACACACACACACACACACACACACACAGAGGTGCGGATCCAGAAAGCATATTGGGGGGGGGGATTTTCCTCTCACTCTTTTTCTCTAGTATGTATATCCTAAACATGACCCTAATATTCTAGCAAAATATTAAAATGATTATTTAGTGAATTTTATATATATATATATATATATATATATATATATATATATATATATATATATATATATATAAACAGAAAAACAACTGATTTGAAGTGACATGTGACATACGTTTCATCTGTATTGATTCTATTTGCGAGTAGAAGTAATTAAAATGAATTTCAACAAAGTTTCTGGAATACTCAATAGTTTTCTGCAACAACTTATTCATCAAATTAAAATCCCTGTCTGGGATTCGAACCCGGTCCATTTTGACCCAAAGCGCTCAATCCGTTCACGCCTTAACCAGGTCGGCCATTGGGTTTGGATACGGGATACATAGTTCTATATTACTTAAGAGATAATTGTATCAGCTCTAGCATTAGGAAGACGACACTTTGGGAAAATGTGAAAAAAAAAAAAAAAAAATTTTTGGGCGACAAAAGAATGCAGCCGTGAAAAGCATAAAGCATACTCGAAAAAGCTAGACCAGACTAAAGAGATTTGAAAACTAACTACTGCGAGAACGTCTGTGCCATTCCACGACACCTCTAGTTTACTTATTTATCATACGTTGTTACATTTGAGAAGAAATTTTAATGAAAAAATTTCGAGCGGGTTTTGAGAAAATAATTTTCTTATGAATTGCATAAGTTTCGGACACGAATTAAGGGAAATCTGATTGTTTTTTCAAACAATTGTACATGACCTTTATTTAAGTGTTGATTATTCCCAGCTGACTTTGTTTAAAGCAAAAACAGCGATCTCCAGTTTTAGTATTTTGAAATGTTAAAATTTTTTGGCATTTTCGAAAAACAAACAAACAAAAAGAAACGGAGCAATAGCCGAAAATGATATTAGTACCGTGTTTTTTTACCGTCCCTTCTTACATATGTGGAGAAAATTTGAAGAAGAAATTTGGAAAGGTTTTTGAGAATTTTTTCTAGAAAAAGTGCACATTTCAGACATACTAAGTGGGATCAGTTATTTTTTACAAAAAATTGTACATGACCTTTTTATAAAGGGCTTATTTTTTACCACATACTTTATTTAAAGCAAAAATCACTATCTCCAATTATACCGTTTTCAAATGTTCACTGTTTTGGCAATTTCGAAAAAACGATATAATAGCCGAAAATGAGAATAGCATAAGATTTTTTAACGTCCCTTATTACATATGAGGAGCAAATTTAAAGAAAAAATTAGGTGCGGTTTTTGCGAAAAAATTGACTATATTTCGCTCAAATTTTACATGGAAACTACACATATTTTTGAAAAATAGAACATCAAATTATTTAAAGATCCGTCTTATGGAACAGATTTCATTAAGAAAAAAAATCTATCTTCAATATTATAGTTGAAGGAAGATAATCCCCAAAAATTGCGCTTCTTCAATTTTCAAAATCTGTGATTCCAACATGAGATACCACCATTCTCTTAAAGAAAGTCTTTACGTTATCCGAAGACAAAGTTTCATCAAAAACGTTTGTGCTTTTTTGAGAAAAAAATGAAAATGTTTTTGAGGCTTCATGTGAAGTATCCTGAAATATCAAAATATCCGTTTGAAATGACCAAAACCACGAGATTATTCAGATCGATTGGGGAATATCAATTTTGAAGAAAATCGGCTGGGTTTAGGCACTAGCCTTGACCACAGACGGACGTTTTGCCTTCAATCGATTTTTCGGTATTAGAACCAACAAAACAGATTCATACACCACGTGTTAGAGGAGTTGCTTTTCCAAATTTAGCAACAGGATTTATCAATTTTGTCGTTACTAGAGCCCGGCAAAAACAGTCGTTTTTTTTGCCGAATATTCGTCGTTTTCCGACGCACGATTACATAACTTTCTCTTCTTACGACGAACTTCGTAAGGCGAAAAGGTAGAAAAAAGTAACGTGAAAGTAACTGACAGTGCGAGAAATAGATGTGATGACTAAAGATAATTTTGTCATGTTGAAAAACGTTTCAAATATGAATTTATGGAATTAAAATTGAACTATTTTTTCGATGAAAGGGGAAACTAAGAGTTATAGTATTCATGCAAATAATATTTATAAATTATTACTTTTGTTGTACAACAGACAATAGCCACAACACGGGACATGGTTACAATCTACACATATTACGCACTGATTAAACGAACGTGGAAAGTTTCTTGTGATAAACAATCACTGACCTTAAATAATTCAATATACTTCTCAACAGAACGGAAATACAGCAGTTTTCGTGGAAAGAACAAAAGGGACCCCCCTCCTGAAAACTATGTTTTTTTTTTCAAACAATTGTACATGATCCAAGATTAATTTTTTGTTACAGATTTCATTAAGGAAAATCTAAATCATTAATACTGTAGTTTTGCAATGGTTTTTGTTGCAATATAGAGCTGGTTTTGGTAACTAATTCTGAAGGGTATCTCCAAAAGTTAACTTCTGAATTACAAAATGGCAATATAATATAATTGTGAATATCCATCGACAAAACTAAGGCGGATCCCATACAAACAAAAGTCGTAATAAAAAACATCACTATTGGACAAGTTTTCAGCTACTAATATTGAGGATACAATATAATAATTCTAAATGGCATTGACGTGAAGCAAAAATAATCGAAATTAGAAACTATTTGCAGTACTAACAAAAGAACGCAGGGAAAACTGACGGTGCTGCAACAGCACGTACTTTATCGCGGTACTTTCGAAAATCCAGAGTTCAATGAAAATGAGACTTGAGATATCTTTTTATGCGTCCTTTGCACTAACTGATGAAAATATTTTTTTTTAAATTGAGCAGTTTTTGAGAATAATTTTTTATTAAATTGCCTTTATTTCAACTAAAATTGTGCGGAAACTACTAGTTTTTACTTTCTCGCCTTTCGTAAGAAAAGAAAGTATTGTAATTGTGCACTGGAAAAGAGGTAATTTTCGGGGGAAAAACTCTTATTGGCGAACGGAAAAGTGGATAAATCTTGTCGCTATATACAGTAAATTTCTTCCTCTAACACGTTGTGTAGTTTCCGTTTTGTAGGTCCTTGATACTGAAAAATCGACTGTCTGCTGCCTGTGGAAAACGCTAGCTCCTGAACTGTTCGGCCGATTTTCTCCAAAATTGATATTCTCCTATCGATTTAAATGAACTCGATACACACTGAGTTTGAAACTGATATTTTGTATCTCAGAGAAAGTTTCATGAAGTCTCAACAATATTTTCAAAAATAGCTCAAAATTTGTTGATTAAACTTTGTCCTCGGATAGCGTAATAAACGTTTAAGGTAGTGTGTTCGTTAGAACGATCACGGTGAAGTAATCCCAAAAAATACTTTAAATGAAAGCAAAATTTCTGTCCAAGATAAGGAAAAAGATGGCCCTTACCAGCCTAATTTTTTAATTTAAAAAGTTTAAATTAGTACAGGCTTTTATGGAAAAACTTTGGCGGACATGGGTTTTTTTTACGTTATTGAAGAAGTTATATGGTTAAAGTACTTTTTTCTTTTATTCAATAAGTAGTATTTTTTGGAATCAGATGGTATTAAATGTAACATACGTCACCCGGCATTCGGAGAATAGATAAAAAACTGGTGCAAAATTCATCGCAACCGGAGTATCGACGCTGGGCCTAGGAGTTATGCTATAGAACAAATCATGCTATTGTCACCACTGTTTCTCTTGGGGTACGAGAAACAATGGCGACAATAGCATGCCCTGACTTAAATTTGTACCACACAGAACCACATACTATTTGATGATAATTCGCAGAAATTTAACGCAGAAAGAAAGAAAAGTTAAAGAAAGAAAAAAGTAAGGCCGCCGAGGTCAACCAAACCTATTGCGTACAGCCAACCCATGAAAATGAAAAATCATACGAGAGACTAATTTTCTAGCAAACGTTTTTGTGGACGAATTATTCAACAGTTCTCTTTTAACTATTTACAAATGATTAAAATGCTCCGTTCTTATTTATAAATAGCTATTGTTAATCCGTAGATGCAATAAATGATCGTGTGTTTGACTGGCGACTGGCACGAACATACCACCTTAAGAGAATACTGCAGGTCTCATTTTCGTTAAAATCCCTGGTTTTTCGAAAATTGCAAGAGTTCAATTTTTTAGGCTCTTCCTACAACTAAAATATTTAAGATATAGATTTTTCTCCCGAATGAAATATGACATTCAAACCCAGATCTTAAAATAAGGTCATGTACGATTTTTCGAAAATACGAGTAGTTTTTGCGTAAATTTGGATGGAAAGTAGGCAGTTTTTATTTTTAAACAATTTTTTAAATGATTTTGTGTTCTATTCGTAGATAACAGTAACAATTTCGAACTTGCTACATTCTAATAACTTTCTCCTAAGACAATTATCGTTCAGGTTTTATTCTGCCTCCAGCAATTGTGATGTGTGAAGATAATAAGAGAACACAAATTCCTCAGAACGTGATTTTATGGCTATTTCGACTGACCCTTTCCTGTCAATGAATGAATGATTTAATTAATTAACTTTCCTCAACTATGAGTAGACAGGTTTCCATTATTAATGTAGCTAAATATTTACATGATAATTACCTAATTGACTCAGTCTGGTTTATATACATGGGACAAGTTGAATGTGATGATGAATTTACTCCAAAGGCAACTTCTACTCCAGATGGAAGCTCAGGATCTGTTGCCCAAAGTAAAGTTCGCCCACTTCGTGAACCAGGAGTTTGTGAAAAAACTGATGGATTACTTAGGGGAACAGACTTTCCTGTGCCTCTGGGCAGGAATCCACTGCACAAACGTACAGGCAAAGTGCATTAAACTCACAAAAACAAATTTTCTGTATTCTTCGCTAGAATCTTCCTTATTGTTACATACCCCAGAGATGTAAGATTTAAAGAAACCATAAATAGAACCATAAGCAGTGCAGTGGCTTTTTTTGCACTGGAAACTAAAACAGTTGAACCTTTCCAGTTAATGTTATCTTCGTACAGTGCTAAGCGTTCTTTCAGTGCTGAATTTTCCTGGGGAAAAACAACCCAAAACAACATGAAACATAAAAGTCACAATACAAATATAAGTTGAAAGAGAAACATTGATAAATTTGCTCCCGAAAGAAAAATTAATTTCACTTTTATAAATACATTTACGACATTAAGGGAAAACCAATATTTGAAGAATTCTGGTTAACGCACAATGAAAAACTCAAGAGCAATGTTGCATGCAGAGTAAAAGCTGTAATAAAAAGTCATTAGAACGAAAAAACTATCCAGGAAGAAATGACAAGAAAATAACTTAAAAGAAAAAAAATACAGAAAAGTATTTTAACAGAAATCATTTATGTAAGGAGTAAAGCAAAAGTAAACACAAAAAGAATACGCGAAAAGGGAAGGCAAGGAGAACATAGGCAAGGTAAAGAGGGAGTGAACATTTGAGTGAAGGAAAATATACAGATGCATAGGTTGGGAATGAGAAAAAAAAAAATTTTTTTAACGCATACATACCAACTTTAATTGAACATTTTCCTGTTGCAACTCTGTTACTTGCATTTCAAGGGATGTAACGTATTCTTTCTTTTTCTTGCGTGATAAACATGCTGATTCCCGGTTTTTTATCATACGTTGTTGCCGTTTCATTGCTTTCATCTACAGAAAGCAGAAAATTATTTTAAAAGAATGAGGAATTTGATAATGTTAAAAACCTTGCAAATCTAAGCATATTACTTGCTTTAAGTTTTTTCCATGATTACCTCCAATTCTTGTCTTCCAGGAATAGATTTAAGATTACACTGATTAACAAATGTGATCTTTGACAGTTCTTGCTTAATAGTTGCATTTGTAGTCAACTGAGCTTGAGGTGGTTTATGACACATCGTGGCTGGGGAAGAACCTGAACCGTTTATGTTGACGCAAGAAGATTTAGTTTGTTGCGTAAGAGATGCAAATTTTTGTGGTGTTATGACAAATGTTCTTGCATCTGTAACAGAAATACAGTTTATGTTATAACATATACAAAATTTATACTTTGAGTATGAAAAGAAAATTAAAAAGTGGCATTTCTCAGCAAGTATTATATTTACCTGAAGTGGAATGTTCACTTTTCTTTGGTAATGTAGTACTTGGTAACTGTGGGCTTTGTGTTATTTCTGGCTTTGGTTGTATTTTTATTCGTTTTGCCCCACCATTTGATGCCTGTGTTATCAGTACTTTGGAGCCATTATTGCCTTTCAAGGATGCAGTGTTTGGAGCATAAGGAACAATTTTTATAGGAGATACCACAATAACAGGTTCTACTACTGGGGAGGGAGTATTGGCACCAGAATTAGCAGCAATAACTGTGCCTGCAATGCTAATTCCATTTCCAAGATGAGAGTCAGGAGAATTTGGAGGGCTAAGACTGTCCTTCTCCTGAGGAGGGGTGATGGGTGGAGTTTCCAACACAAACTGGAAAAAAAAAAAAAAAAAAAATTAATCCTGATTTAAATGCAATATTTAGTTTTTAATATTTGAAAATTTTACCTTTGAATCAGAGAGCGCAACATCTTGCCAACCATCACTACTTGATGATTCAGGAGATGGAGGTAAAAACAAAAGAGGGGACGATGGTTCTAATTTTATTTCTTCTTTTATAGTACAATCTACACAAACATAAAATTAAATGCATAAAAATAAAACAATGCCCAAAATGTTCACTAATAATTTGCAATACAATTTCATTACCAGCATCTTCTGAGAAGTCTGTGGGTGTGTTGGGCCAAGGAAGGGTGTCCATGTCAACATCCAAGGTACCCAAGGGAAAATCATCCAGTGCTTCATCAGGTAGCACCGAATCACCCAAAAAGTGGCCAGTATCATGATCCTCATCTCCCAGCAAGGGCATCTTGTTTGAAAAAAGCAGTTTAATAATGAAATAATATTAAATATAAATGGAAACATTTAAAAATATTAGAGCATGCAACTCATCAGGTGTAGATTTGAAGATCCGTGGGTCCAGTGGACTTATCTCACCTTTCTAGGGTGGTAACAAACGTAAGAAAACATGAATTGTCACTGAATTTGTTTATTCAAAGGGGAAATCACGGATATGCATTTTTATTTCCAAGGAAAAACTAATTCAAAATAATTAAATTACAAAACTGTCACAATTGGAGTAATTAATGGAGAAAGGCAAATACAGTAAAACTTCCCTGGCTTTATTTCTACCACCACTAGCAAAAGGGGAGCTCAACGAAACATACGCATTGTGACGCAACATTTGCGTGCAGAAACAAAACAAGGGGCCATCTCAGTATTTGCCCAATGGATCAGGGAAACTGGCCAAAAACCTTATGGAAGCCGAAAGCCTTAGTACGTTACTTGCTACTTAGAAATCACGCTGGCCAGATATAGGCACGTCATGTGGAACATCGATATTCACACTTTATGAGGCCAGTCCATTAGGCCTGTGTCACACAGGCGCACGGTGGTGCATTTTCCCGAAATCCTGGCCAAAACCTCAAAAATGAAATCGCGTTTACTGAACTTTTGCAGATACTACGACACACTGCATACTTGGGGGCATCTGTTTCTGCCCACTTCGTGTCTCTGAGTCAATTCCCCTGGCACCAGTAGTCACCCGAACTTACCTTTCGCGGTGTTCGGTAGACCTGCAGTGCCAGAATAACACGGAGAGACCGTCTTTATTTGTAAGTGGTGGCCATACAAAGTTGTGCAGAGAAAACTGACAGTATGGATTCTCTTCCTGGAGGTTTGTAGAGTATTTTCATGTTTGTTTTATAATGCATTAATGCATAATACCGACGTGGGATGAAATATTAAAATGCATGAAATTAATACAATAATTTTAAATACTCCTTAGTTCACGTAGGCTGAAAGTTACCAATTTCGCAGAATTCCGCGATGTTTCTAATTTCATTTACTAGCTGAAACTATCCTCTTTCGAATCCAGTTATAAAATCATGCCCCAACTTGCCCCATTAGTAAATACAAAAAATTAACTTTTCGTCGAGCAAGCGTGACCACCGAATATGACTCGTCGAGATCCGTCCCGAGAATGGGAACTGCTTTTACAACGCTGTTCCTAGGGGAAAATTTTGATTCTTTTTACTGAAATAAGAACTTAACTCAATATTATAAACAAAAAATAATATTTTTAATTTTTGTAATAGATTATGACTATTCACAAATATTACATTAACATAATATTTACGTACGTATTACGTCTTCTGGACTGGATTACGCACATTTTATTTCATTAAAAATTGTACGTAAAGTAATATTTACATAATGTGTCTCATCAAAACTCGTTCTCCAGAAGGGTGTGCGCTCGATGAAAGGTCAAATACGAACGTGATATCAAAGAAACTCATCGTAACACTTTTAAAATTTTAAAAAATTAAATCAAAAATACAATTGATCGGAATGTAATATTTGTTCACGTAACTCTTAAGTTACATACCAACAATTATTTCCATTATATTGTTATTGTTATAAAATTAGTCTTATATTGTTTTTAATGAAACAATGCTGTAACTACAGTTTCAATATGGACAAGAAACGCTTTCAAATACAATTCAAATAAAAAATGGGTCTGAATGTAGAGCTTTCCAAACAGGATAATGGCAATAGCAAAGATAGTAATTCAGCCAGACGATTTTTTGAGAAGTCTAAAGATTCCTCAGAAATAACGGGGATAGATGGGGGTATAAATAAGATTTTAAAAAAATTACTGGCAATGTCCCGTGGATACGCCATCACCATTACATTTTATATTAGTACGCACTGGAAACTACCAAGAAATGTGTTTCCTAATACTTATGACTTTACATGCCTAGACTCTATTCATAAAGATAAAAGACTGTATGGAGAAGGATTCTTGCGAACATATTCAAGACTGCACACAATCCAGGAGATGTTTATTCGCCTATTGAGAGCTTCTGTTCCTTTCATTTCCAGCTTGAGGGATCTTCCCCAAAAAAAGTTAAAATTCTTTAACAAATATTCTTTGTCTCATTTGTCTGAGCCCAATATCACCGAAGGGAGAAGAAAAAGTGATCTTCCTTTCGGATTTTTCGGGCACTGTATATGAATTTTCTCTGGCAGAGGGCATGAGGTGGCATTAATACCATGCTTCTTTTTGCCAAATGTTATCTATTAATATGTAAGTAATCCCTACGGTTTTCTAAAGTCAATTTTGTGAATTGATAAAATTTAACCCAGTTTATACAGAAAAATATATATTTATATTTCACAGATTTAGGCAGCGTATTATTCTGGTATTATGTTCCCAGCTCCCTTACATTATAAAGATAATCCAAAATCATTTTGGTCGTCGTAGAAAACATACTATAGCTCTCAGAGGTTTTGGCCAGGAAATCGCCAAAATGCACCACTGTGGGGCGTTGCGTTGACACGCGTTAGCTTGCGCCGATGAGAGCTGTGTCGACTAGTGTCGATGCCTGCGCACACTATCTTATGCGAAACGGCAAATGAGCGGCGTTGCCGACACGCGTTGTGCCCACAGGTCAAGCAAGACCTCACATAAACAGTACATACATTGGTAATGCCTACGCAGGACGCTAGGGTATAGACCACGGTGCAAGAAATGGTTTAAACCGTGGTGGCACCGAAACGAAGAAACTGCGCGTGACTCCATCTTACTACTTCTGAGGTGTTGTACATAAGTGAAAGGCAAATGAGTTTTATTCTCATTCTGCTTTTAGAGTTACAAGTAATAATCGTAACAAACTGAACCATTAATAAAACAATGTAGGCTTTCACGGCTGGATATACTCTTAAAAATACCTTTCCGGCTGCATAGCCGTGGTCTATCGGACATTTTTTGTGCCCATTTAGGCTTTCACGGCTAGATATGCTATTAAAAATACCTCTCGGGCTGCATTGCCGTGGTCTATCGGACATTTTTGTGTGCCCGATGTCCGGTAGACCACGGCTATGCAGCCCGAAAGGTATTTTTAATAAATTGAACCATTGGTTGACACATAAGTGAAATCATTTTAAGAGTCATTAATCATTTTAAGAGTCCTTCAGTGGATTATAGTCAAAATATTACTCTGTATTCGTAGCCATTGCACCTGTATAACCTCAATGACGTTCTATATAATACCTGACCCACCGGGTCTTTATTTTAACTCGGAACCCATGTCTGGAAACACCAAGTCTTGTTTTGGCAATTTGGCCACGCGTGAAACACCTGCAGTCCATCGCTTTTAGCGACCCCCGGGCCGGGGGCGCTCAGATTTCGGGCTGAGAGAATGTGGCTAATTTCAGTTGGAAGAAATAAGTTCAAAAAAGTTCACTAATGAACACTTCTTTGCTTTTTCTTAGTAGTTTTTGGGTTCAGCGAGTGAAATGTGACCTCCACGGTGACCTGCACGTGGCTACCTCGTCCATTCGTTGCCAGCTGCCTCCTTGAAGCTGTCTTCCCATCTTTTGTATTGCTTACCAGGATGACGCCAGCCAGTTCGTGGTTTCCATACCCTAGTAGCATATGACCGCCGATGAATCTGATGCCTGATGACATGGCCACCCCATTTCCATTTTCACATGTGCTTGTTCTGTTGCACGTTTTATCTTGGCCCTGTTTCTTATTTCCGTACAGGTTATATGGTCGTTGACACTGGGTTGCTGGCATCTGGATAGTAGCAATTTGTGTGTTGTCGTTAGCGACCAAATTTGGCACCCGTATATTACAGTTGGTAATATGCAGGAGTCTAATACATCTCTTTTTGTTTTAAGACCTAATTTTTTGTCAAGTAAAATAAAAGAAAAGCCCTAGAATTTTTGGCAAGCCAGAGGGATTCTTCTGTTAATTTCACTGTTAAGTTTGTTATCGAAAGATATCAATTGGTCTAGATAAATGTCTTCTGATACATACTATATCTGATTTGCTTTCAATTTTAGTGTTTTCCCATGTGGTTAGTAATTTTTTTGTTTTATTTAGGTTTAATTGAAGTCCTACCTTTTGACTTTCATTGTTTAGCTCTTCTAACATGCGCTGTAGTTTATGGTGGGAGGTTGCCAATAGAACAATGTCATCCGCGAACTTAAGATTGTTTAATCGTCTTCAACTTACTGAAATTCCAGTGTCTTCCCAGTTAAATTTTCTGAAAACTTTTTCCATGAAACTAGTGAAATATTTGGGTGACAGAGGGTCATCTTGTTTGACTCCCCTTTTGATCTTAAATACTTCTCCTTCAATATCAGTCTTCACCTTCGCTGAGATGTTCTTGTATATCAACTTCAAGAGTCGAGTGTGTTTGGATGGGACCCCGGCTTTGTAAGGCATTAAATGAAGGCACAAGCTTTGTGTCGAAAGCTTTATAAAAGTCTACAAAGGCAATGTACAGCTTCAAATTATACTCTTGGGCTTTTTCTATTATTTGGTTGATAGCTTTGAGGTATTCCATCGTGCTATATCCTTTTCGTAAATCTGCTTTTCAGCTGATTCCTGTTCGTCTAGTGTGTGATTTATTCTTCTTGTGATGATTTTTATAAAAGGTTGATACAAATTAGACATCAGACTTATTGGACGATAATTGTCGAGTTCTTTTCTGGGCCCTTTTTTACGAAAGAGAGGGATTATGTCCTGGAACCACTGGGTGGGCATTTCTTCTTGACACCATACTTCATTAAATATTTCAGTACTTTTCTTATCGATTTCTGGTGATCCATACGAGAATTTTAGAAGTTCATTCGTAACACCATCTTCGCCGGGAGTTCTACAGGTTTTTAAGTTCATAATTGCTGCTCTCACTTCACTTATTATTATTATTATTATTATTATTATTATTATTATTATTATTATTATTATTATTATTATTTCTGGTACTTCTTCCTCAGTGTGGTGGTTCTCTTCGAATTCGAGTTCATTCTTACCATCGTAGAGCTCTTGATAAAATTCTGTGGCTGTTTTTTAATTGTTGATCTCGAGAAAAGATTTTGGTCTTGCTTGTTTTGAACTCCTAGTACGTGGTGTTTGTTGGTGAAAATTTCTTTCTTTGCCTTCTTCGCCGACTTCGATTCTACTAATATTTGCTTGATCTTGTCTCAATTATATTGCCTTTCATCTCTTCTAATTCCCAGTTTTACTTCTCTATTTATAATATATTCTAATTTCGTATCTGGGTTAGTCCTATGTGGTAGTAGTTTCTTTCTCTTTTCTAAAACCCTCTGCGTTTCTACGCTTACATTCCTTTCGTTTTTTCTATTAGATGTTGCGCAGGTGTTTACTTTACCTGCTGGTAATAGGCAATCTTGAAGTGCATATTTATCTTGAGTATTTCGATGTGGTGTTATTAATGTATTCGATATTTTTATAAGTTCTGCTTTGTAAATGATTCTGTCAATGTTTCTAAGTGGCTGGTTACGGTGGCACGTTGTACGAAATATAACCTTAATTTTTTAGCAGTGCTTATACCATTCTGTGATCCGAGTTGAAATTTAAGTTATCAATAACTTCAATATTAGGGATACATTCGAAATTTTTGGTGATAATATGATCTATTTTATTCTTAGTTCTGTCGCCACTAGAGATCCATGTCTATATCTTTTTCCCCCTCGAAGAACGTGTTTGCATTTTTCATATTCTGGCTTTCTGCAAAGGGGATTAAACCTTCTCTTCTTTCATTACGTTGTCCCCTACCGATTACAATAATGTATATTGTAATAATGTGAAAGAACGTATGCTAAAACTGGGACTTTCAAACTAATCCAAGTTGAATGGAGGCTGTTCATTGATGTTTCCACGTGTGTTCTCCTTCATAGTAGAAATGTGTTTGGTTCAGTGTCTGCTGTATATTCAGTGCTCCTCAAAGAATCATAAGCCAATTTGCAATGCAAATTCAAATTTGATGTTTTTGCGTTGGCAACAACGCACGTCGTCAAGAGCGCTTGTGTGCCGTTTTGCGTAAGAAAGTGTTAATCTACAACGCGCGTTAAGTGACTCATATGCGCAAGCATCTGCATGGCAGTTGACGTCTTCAGCGTTATGTGACACGCGTCAACGCAACGCTCGTATGACACAGATCTAAACTTTATAAAACTTTGATTCCTTGTGTTTCAATATTTTCTTTAAATGCGCCGAATTTTTATCGTGCAATGTTGATGAACATTATGCAAAGCCGCATCGGACGACACTAGTGGCCCTATTTTTTCATCCTGTTGTTTGGCCAAAATTCTAAAATGACAGTTGAAACCAGTTAACACGCTCTGCATGGCGATGAAATTAAACTACACGAATACTGAATTCTACACAAAAATTCCGTGGTCTTCTCTATGATAATGTAAACGTTTTCCCTTACCGGTCACCTATGTCGTTATCATTTGGAAGTTACACGGTCTTAAAGGGACTTTCCTTACAACCATATAAACGTAAAATGCATATCTGAAATATTTGAGCATGGGAAATTTATCAAGTAAATACAGAAATTTATCCGGGACAAAAAACAACCTGTAAACATGAAAAATGTACAAGTGCAAAATGTATAAACGGAGTTTCACCGTAGCTGCAAACAATTGGTATTCTGAGAAAACGGCTTTGAATTTTGGGCGACGTATAATCGCACACTGGATTCGTTTCATTTGTAGTCTAATATATTCTTAAATTATATATTTTGCACAATCGTTGTCATGCATTATTATGTGAACATACAACTTTAAAATAATGGTGGGATACACACCTACGAGTTTGGATGTAAGTAATTAAGTTTATAGATTGCCTTAATTAAGACAATTATTGTAATGATTTGTGAGACTAGCCCGCAAGAATGCGTGGAACAAGGAACTTCTACATAAGCAAAGAGGAGCCAATAATTAAAGAAACAATAGACGACAGCGCCGCGTAATAATATTAGGAAAGTAATGGAAAACAAAAGGGGGGGCAATAGGCTTTGTGAACAGTGAATAGAACCCAAATTTAGGAACATTTTGAACCAAGAATCACGTTATTCGAGCCACGGGTTCTGTAAATATTATAAATGGTATAAATTGCATGCATGACGGCGGAGTTGAAGACATGGTGACCATTGTTGTACCTCTGAAAGTATATAATAAAAAGAGTTTTATTGAATATCCAGTGAATGCATGGGTGGGTTTTGGCCAAACTAACAGAAATTATAGGGAAACATATTTAGATCAGGGCAAAATTAGTTACGGCGCGGGGGGAATTTATGTAAGGCGTTAATAAATCAGTATCCAGTTCCATAGCATAGCGAGCTAAGAAAGAATTAAAAGAGCGACCGAAGATGTAAGTGACGTCATCACGAGTGGAGAAGACGGAAAATAAAGGTTTTTTGGAAAAAGGAAAACGGGAAAGGGGAATTCGGTAATGTGATAATTACAAACCAAAAGTTAATAAAACTATGAAAGAGAGAGTAAGACGCAAGATGCCCCAAAACAGTGAAAAATGTAAACATTTTCGAACATTTATTATGGTGATGGGCATATGTTTGGAAAAAAGACAGTCACTGGGATTGTGTAGACCAACAATGCAAACTGGGTTACAGACAGAACGAGTTCGGACGTGAGGATGATCGCACGCGTTTTTATGGTGTGTTAAGTTTTTGAAAATTTTTGCGGAAGCGTCGTGTAAAACGTTGCTAAGTTATTTTGGTTTACATTTTTTTTACGTGGACAAAATCAAGGTAGTGATAAAGCGAGTGAATTCGGGATTAGGAACAATAACATATGAATAGACGCAACGCGAAGACTGATTTTAGTTACGCGATTGCAGTGTTAGGCAGCGGATGCGGACATCTTGTGTTACAATTTTTATAACACGGAGTGTATCAGATTTCGGACAGTGATCAAAATATACATAGAACAGTTTTGTAACACAGTTTTGTAACAATTCATGTAAGTCAACAATATTTCTGCACCGCGGGAATTTTAAAGTTTGTATTTCTTCGATATTCGTGAAATCGAGAATATTCTTTCGCCGTGAGAACTTTAATATGATGGAAACGTCGTGTGTACTGGAGAACGCTTCGCAGCGTGTGTTCAGTAATGGAATTTGGTGGAAAATATGGTTTGGAGCAAATTGAAGTTGCAGCGCATTATTGCGGTACACGGGGAGCTACCAGTCGATAGACGGCGATGCGTGATGTGCGCCGCGTGTTCCAACATTGGCCATCATAAAGGGAAGTGACATGTACATTTGTTTGTTCATTTTTTTTATTTTTTATCTGCAAGCATCTGTCGAAGACCAAGTTGTGTCTCTAATTATAAGATGATAAGGTTAAAATTTCTTACGACAGAATGCGCATTCAGTGTGGATGAGTAGTCAGATTGTATTGTAATTTCAGTGTGTATGTTTATTTTTTTCTGTGTGTTTATATATTCGTATGGTTATGTTTCGTAAGTCGGAGGGGCAGATTGTGTTGATGAAAAGGAATATCAGCAAAAAAATCCTAAATTAAATGCATGAGCATCCCAATGGCTCATAATTGCCGTGATTCCACGTCTTTTTATTCTGTGGTGGTATGAATGTTGACCCAGGCACGAACGAAACGGACCCTTTCTTCAACTCCGTATGGAGTGAGCGCGCGGACTACGACACGGTAAGAAATAAACAATAGTACGAGCTTGCAGAGGTACGGGCAATCGATAATGTGGCACCCAATTATAATTCAGAGCTAGGGCAGGGCAAGATAGTGCGCGTGACGGGGAAAAGGTTACAATCGTCGTGAGGTTTTGTAAGAGAATATTACAGTGGCGCACTAGCGTGGGCCATCGTGGTTGATTAGAGGTAGTATATTGTTACATTGGCGCCGCGACGTGAGGCGTCGCGGTATCAAAGTAAGGCGGAGAGAGAGAGAGAGAGAGAGAGAGAGAGAGAGAGAGAGAGAGAGAGAGAGAGAGAGAGTGTGAGAGAATATATATTACATTATCTTTAAATGGCTGTTAAAAAACTTATTCTAACTGTAGGTACATAAATAGAATAATATAAAATGATTAAATAGATTTTAGAATGAAGGTCCTCAATTGTTGTAAGTACATCGCAATTGTTATAATTAGAGACTGGATTTCCATTTAAAAACATGTTTCTATGCTTCATATAGCTTGCAAATTTCGTAAATATATCTCTTGGCAAATCATATTAAAAATGCATACTTTTTTCATGCTTGTTTGCATGTTTAATAGTTGTTTGGAGAAATTCACGCACAAAGCATGTTTAGACATTTTTTTCAATTAATACTGCATATTTAGACATCTATCTAGCATAATAGGTACTTTTTAAAATTATTGTTGCCTAAGTTGCTAGTATTAAAATTGACGCATACTTTGTATAAATAGCGTATTATTCTTAGATCCTGGTAGCACGCAGTTGTCTTTGTTTTACTAGCAATGTTAACTCCCCGGTACAAGTATCTGCATTTGTGAAGCGAATACAAGCACTTTGAGCCACAATTGTGAAATAAATCAATGCCAAGCGATTAAGTCACAAAGAATAATGAAGATACAGGAAGTCGTAACTCAATAGCACTTGTTAACTGACACGGGAGACAAAAAAATCAAGAGCAGACTCTCAGTCCGCTTATGCGCAAAACGTGAAAAAGTCTAAAAACCATGTCTGTAAAAAAATAAAAATATCAAATTTTGAAAAAATTGCCTAGAGCAATTCAGATATTAGAAACAAGTTTACCTCTAGTGGAGTCATTAAAATTTGTTGAAGACTTTCAAATGTCTTTGGAATTAGTGTTTAGAGATGTATCACTGCAAAGGAGAAATTATATAATGTGTTAAATTCAAATTCAGATTTGCAATTTCTCCAAAATGTAAAAAAACAACATTATTTACGGTTAAGAAACAGAAAATGCAGAATCTGACCTTACTTTGGCCCAGATTTCATCTTTGAAATATGCTCCAATTACATAGTGTGATATTCGTAGAAAGTATTTTTTGCATTCAAAACATTTGTTTGAAAAAAATGAATTTGACAGAGTAACATTGAGAAAAATTGTAACTATTACAAAAGGCAGTAAAACAAGAAATATACTACACTAAATTTTGATTGTGCATTTTTTTCAATTTTTACCCTATATCATGCATATTTGACTATTAGATAGCGCATGTTTTCATGCATACTTTATCATTTGATGGTGCATGGAAATCCGATCTAGTTATATTTTAAAATGATATGCGAGATTTCGAAAATATTAAATTATAGAGATAAAGGGAAACGATATTTTTATTGGTTTGGTAAACAAGGAAAAATGATAGAAAATTGTTTTCCAAATGTTTTTGACACTTCCCTATTGAAATGCCTGCTGCCGTTAACCCAGTATTTTAAGACACCCCCTTAATCAACACCTTCGATCACACGTATTTAAAATCCACAAGAATCTGTGCATACGTAGGTTGACATATTAGAGGGCTAACTAGGAGTCGAGAGGGTGGGGCAGCTGGGGCAACTTACCCACGGTCCCCACTTAAATGGGGCCCCGAAAATTTATATAAAATGTATTTCCTCCAATATATTTTTTGAAAAAAATTCACTGTAGTTGAAACATGATCCACTTTAAAATATATTAATAATTAATGATAATAATAAGGAGAACTTTTGTTCAAAATAAGGGGTTCCCATGGATTTACTGTCCCAGCACCCTTGTTTTCTCTCGGTGCTCCTGGTGCTACCAATTTTTGACCGTGCGAAACAGTTTTGTGGTTTTCTCAAGCTATTGCAATATTTGGTGCAAACAAAATCATACGGCAGATACTTGATCATTTTGTTTCATTGCCCGTGGACTAGATTCCGGAAATTTCAAATCCAGGTCACCTGCCTGCTGGGACCACATATGAATGCAAGCCTGCTTCATCACAAACATTTTTAAAATATGCGATAAACTGTCCAGCTTAAAAAAAGAAGGCCAGCTACATTTCAGGGCCTGTCTTTCGATTAAAAAGGAAAATACAAGAAAATGAACATATTTATGGAAATAAAATATTTTATTACAAGAGGCTAAGGGACCCCATAGAAAATGTTCAAGGAGGCCACCCATGCACCTCCCACGCATATGCCTATAGATATATGCATTTATACAAATTGCTACTTACTTCCAGTTGTGTTGATAAATGGTGTAGAAGATCATCTTCTGCAGTTATTGAGCAGTCAACATCTAAAAAATAAAAATCATAATTTAAAAACAGGGTAACAAATGATAAGTAAACATTTATACATGTATCTATTGAGATGAACTCAAGTTCAGGCCTTGTGCGAGGAAAAAAACAAGAAAAGAAAAGAAATGTAGAAAATGTTGGTGTCACCGCGTGTTGTTTGAAATCGGTGCGCGAGCGGTGACACAATCGTTCGGCGCTGAGCAAGAAGGCGAACACGGCGCAAACAAACCAAGAAAATGAACAAAGAAATATAGAAGTCTTAGATCTCCCTTAGCTCATCCCAAGAGAGCGAAGGAAACTGTCAATGCGAGACCCCCCCCCCCCGGAAGGACAGTCATCGGAAAGACAGAGCTGTAAAGACCGAGAAAAGTCTGCGGGAGCAGTATTCTTCAGACATCGTAACGTGTGTCGTTCATAGGAAGAAGAAAAAAGTTAAAGACTGTCATGTTGAAAATTTTCGGGGGAAATACAGGCAATCCCCCGCCTAAAATCCACTCCAAATTTCTTTAAATTTTCTCCTGATATGTAATAAGGGACGTAAAAAATATGGTGCTAACCCCATTTTCGGCTGTTATTCCATCAGCTATTTTTGGAATTTCCCAAAAAGGTAACAATTGAACATTACAAAATTGGAGACAGCAATTTTTGCTTCAAACAAAGTATATTGTAACAAATCTGCTTAAAAAAAAGGATGTAGAATTTTTTTGAAAAACGATCTGATTTCGCTTAATTCGTGTCTGAAATTGTGCTATTTATTTTTAAAACAATTCTCAAAACCCGCACGAAATTATTTCATTAAAATTTCTCCTCAAATGTAACAACGTATGGTAAACAAATAAACTAGTGGTGCTGTAGAATGGCAGAGACTCTCTCGTAGTAGATAGTATTCTAATCTCTTTAGTATGGTCTAGCTCTTCGAGTATGCCTTATGCTCTTCACAGCTGCCTTTTGTCGCCCACAAAGACTTTTTCATATTTTCTCAATTAACGGCTTCCTAAAGCTAGAGCTGATACAATTATTTTTTTAGTAATATAGTAGTATGCCGACCGTATCCAAACCCAATGGGTGACCTGGTTAAGGCGTGAACGGATTGAGCGCTTTGGGGCAAAAGGAACCGGGCTCGAATCCCAGGCAGGGATTTTAATTTGATGAATAAGTTTTTGCAGAAAACTATTGAGGATTCTAGAGACTTTATTGACAACCATTTGAAGTTCTTCTACTCACAAATAGAATCAATACAGATAAATATACTGAACGTTTTTTCCCCTTATTTGCAACTTTAAACATTTCTTTTCAAATCTGTTTTGCGATTTCTAAAACGTATGTCAGGTCAAATCAATTGCCTTTCTGTGCATATGCATGAACGGATGTAAGTAAATTAATCAATCAACATGAAATTTAAATACTTTGTAAACAGTACCTGTGGGATTAACTTAGATACCCCTAACGGTTCGGACAATTATTATTACTTTCTCGCCTTACGAAGTTCTTCGTATCAAGAGAAAGTTATGTAATCGTGCGCTGGAAAGCGGCGAATTTTCGGCAGAAAAATGTTTTTACTGAGCTGTGGTAAGGAAAAAGTGGATAAATCCTGTTTATAAATTTAGAAAAAACTAGTGGTGCTATAGAAGAGCACAGACTTTCTCGCACTAGTTAGTTTTCGAATCTTATTATTCTGGACTAGCTATTCGGTTATGCATTGATTCTCTTACTGGTTTCTTCATTGGTTACCCAAAGGTCATTTTTAACCATTCTTTGGCTCCCTAATGCTAGAACTGAAACCATTATGTCTTGTTTAATGGAGATGTGTACAGACCGTGTCCGTCCTGGATGACCGCGGTCGTTAAATGGCGTGTACAGATTCATCTCTTCGGGGCAAAAAGGAAGCGAGTTCGAATTCCGTGCAGGTATATTAATTTGATGAATGTGTTGTAACAGCAAACAATTGAAAATATGAGAAACGTTATTGAAAATCATTTGAAACATTGCTTCTCACAAATATGATCAATACGCATAAATACAATCAATAAACATAAAAAAAACAATAAATAAACCAGACGTGTCTGTACGTGCTTTTCCAATTTGCAATATTTAAACGTTTTTTCAATTCTTTTACTGTGTTCGTAAAACGTATGTCGCGTCAAATCAATTGAGGGCTTATATCACATTGGCGTCGTCTGAAGTCGTAGAACAAGGGGTTATATCACACTGGCGTCGTCTGCAATAATGAGGGTTCTCTCTGAACTTTTCCTAGATAACTCAGTACATTTTTGAACTTTGAAACACAAAATACTCGCATATAAGTCTACACTGCTTTTAAATAACATTTTACACTAAAATAATACTATTTGAAGTTTTATATAATGCTAATAACTCTATTTCACAAAAAATGTGGGATAGCCCGTTATTCTACTGAGCCCTTCAATTGTCTTTCTGTAAACCTCAATGAACCGATTAAAGTGAACTAATCAATCTGTCAACATTAAACTTAAATATAATATATACACGACTCATGGGATATATATATAATAATCTTTAACGGCTGACCGGGAGAGGTTATTCAAAGCATAAACTAATGTCATTGTAGTGCCACTGACCGGGAGGTGCCAGGTTCGAGTCTGGACGATGGCAGTATTTTCGGCACTAGCCAATTAGGAAGGTCGAACCCTGTAGCTGTTGGAAAAGAATTCTAGCGGCCGGCTGCTTTCCGTGGTTTCTCTAATCAACGTCAGGCAAATGCTGGGGAAGTATCATACCAAACGGACTGCTTACGATCTTTTCTTACCATTCCTTGTTCTGTTCTACCTTTACTTACACACACATGTACCACACTACCGCACTATCGAGAAGACCGAACAGGGGCTTAGCGCTTGTCCCGGCTGGTGGGATATCCCTCTAGTGGGAGGCACGTTGAGGGGGAAAATCCCGCTAGCTAACGTAGGTCGGAGCCGGATTTAGCCATCCAGGTCCGGATTTTCACAGCCTCCCGAGCAAAACATGTACAACACTTACGGGACTAATGACCTTTGGCGTTTGCGTGGCCGGAATCACTATCATTCTATCTTAGTCTATCTGTAGCCTCCATTCAGCCGACTTTTATCACAATTAATACTCCCTGATCTCAACTGAATGGACTGGAAGCTTTGGGAGTTTCTAAGAGATATTTTGATTGTTGGTTTTTTAAATGAATCAGACAAACCTTTTTATGCCTCTACCCAAGTTCGGTCCTAACGGCTCTTGTGTGGGGGGTTGTGGTATGAGTGCCGGCAAGTTAACTCTGAGGAACTAAGATCGGGTCTCAGAGGGGACAAAGTTTTGCTTGTTGAAAACACTTTTTCTGGTTTATGTAGTATAATATTCCGTAGCATTTAGAAACAATGCGATGTGTGGGCTTCGTGAGCACTACTAGTTTTTCAAACTGTCCGTACATCTGTGAACACCACTAGCGCCAACACAATACGTCCAATTTTTTTCAAAATGGATATTTCCGGATGATCTGGCTTGACTCGAGGAGCTACGTTTTCGAAAAACTTTCTGTAAAATTTGGAGGTACTTTACATGAAGAATATTTACATAATAGTATTTTTTCTCAATGAAATCTGTTCTTGAAAGATCGATGTTTAAATAGAGACATAACCAATTTTTTGAAAGATCTAGTGTCTTTCGCACAATGATTGCTTTAAGAAAAGGCAGTTTACAAAAAAAAAAAAATCTCAAAAATACTCAGATTTTATTTAAATTTTTACTTGGGGAGAGCAA
Source organism: Teleogryllus occipitalis (assembly GCA_011170035.1). Classification (NCBI taxonomy): domain Eukaryota; kingdom Metazoa; phylum Arthropoda; class Insecta; order Orthoptera; family Gryllidae; genus Teleogryllus; species Teleogryllus occipitalis. The sequence goes on along the minus strand of BLKR01002283.1, from coordinate 119,070 downwards.
AGGCTGCTTAAAAATGTCGCAAGTTTCCTTTTCGTTAAACTCTTTAAATTTTTTAAATTTGCAAATGTTACAAATAATGCGAAAATATGTGCTGTTGTAGCACCATTAATTTCCATTAAGTCAAAACACAGATGTAACAATAAAGCCCCTCCAGATTGCTCGGGAGGTTGGCCCCCTTGGTAAGTCGGGTGCTTCCTGTGCGCGGAGCTCATCTCGGCTAGTCTCAACTGTAACCATGGATTTTTAAGTAAAGCCTGAATTTAACTTTAACTGGAATTATGTGACGCTCCTGAAATCAATACGGTAAAAAGGTGTTCTACTTCTTGCAAGACACATTCAAATTTGTTTGAACGAAATTTTCTCCTCATGACCAACAGGGTTCCTGCGACACAAAGTCCAGATTTCTCAACAACCCTTGCACACCGCGCCATTTATAGATTGACTGACATTTATATCCGGAACAAGACAACAAAGCGCGAAGTTTCTGTCACGTCCCCGACAAAAATGTGCGGTCAAGGCAAACTCTATTTGCGAGAGGGTGGTGACGGCGTATTTTGGGAGCGGCGCTTGGGCGTGGACTGCGCGCATCCGCTATGGGCTATTGTCCGCTTCTGCGACGAAGCGCTGTTATTAATAAAGACACTAGTGAAAGGCTCCAGGGTGGCCCTGGAAGAGCGAGAGAGAGAGACGAGCGGTGCCATGTGCACTTGTGGAAGAAACGTTTCAAATTTCCTTGTTCATCGGGAAACTTTTAAACTCGCTTCCTTTTCAGCTTACAATGCCTTTTAGTACAGACATTAATTTTATGTCATGACAAAAGCAAATGACCCATTTTTATGACTTTTTTGTTGCATTTTTCTTAGATTTCAACTAATGAATCACTTTCTCTTTTCCGTCATTTTTAAAGCATTTTCCCCTGATTTTATCGATTTTAATATCATTTTAATGGTACTTACTTAAAATAATATTTACGAAACTAAACAAATGTTCACAGAAATCCTGAGTGGCCTATTCTATTTTTTCGCTCAGAAATTGTAATTTCAGCCGTTGTATGTAATCTAAGGTTCTTGTGACGACTATCAACATCACTGTCGGTTCGACCGATTTCGCGATAATTGAAGACATATTTCTTGGTAAAGAACAGTCCAACAAAAAGTTTGCAAGCCGAGTTCACGGAACGACAGGTAGAAGCCTTGATAACAACCGTAACATATCGAACAGTTTAAGTTGTTCATCTTAACTTGTCTGATCGAATTTTTTACGTCATTTTTACTTTCTCGTATACGTATGTACATACGGAGTAATATACGTAGCGTACAGAAAGTTATATAATGCTGCACGAAATAATGGATTTTCGGCGGAAAAAAAATCATTGCTGGGCTCTGGTAACGAAAAAGTGCCTAAAATCAGTTGCTAAATTAAGAGAAAAAATCCTCGAACACGTGGTTTAGCCAGAATCCCTGTTTTGTGGGTCCTTGATGACGAAAAACCAATTGGAACCAAAACGCCCGTCCGTCCGTCCGTCCGTCCATCTGTGAACACTATTAGCGCCTAAACCGTGCGTACGATTTTTGTTTTTCCAAATCGAAGAATCCCGTACTAACTTTGAAATATTAAAAAGCATTCTTTAAATTTGGGGGTACTTTACATGAAGACATTTTCAAAATTTTCTCAGAGATTTTGAAAAAGCTTCTTTAAAATTTGGGGTACTTTACATGAAGCCCCCCGAATATTTTTAAAATTTTCTCAAAAACGGCTCCAAATTTCGGCTCCCCATCTCGATCAGGTTTTTGTCCAATTTCCCTGGTCTATGAGTAAATTATAGATGGCCCCTTGATTTGCTTCTGGACGTAAATGTAACTTCACTATGCGCACGTTTTGTTGAGAATTCCTTTTGCTTTTAGTGGTAGTAGAGCTTAGAGTAAGTTTCTATTTTGTTAGCAATACAGAAAAATCAAATTTGCAGTTCATTTACCGTTACAAATAAGTTTTCCATAACTCGGAAACGAAAATATCTAGTTTTTGAAATGTTAATCATTCGCATTTTTTAAATTTATTATTATTTTTATTATTATTATTATTATTATTATTATTATTATTATTATTATTATTATTATTATTACTAATATTACTATACCGCTGGGATGGGATTCTGAAACTCAAGAAAGCGTGCGCAGATGATTTTCTCCCCCATACCTTAAAATTTTTTTTAGTTTTTGACTAAATAAATATATTAAATAAATATAAAATAAATATATTTTATCTTTAAATTTCTTGTAAGAATAGAGTAAAATACACTTATAAAGATCGCATAGGTTCGATTTTCACGGTTCACTCAGAATTTTCGAAAATTGCAAATGTTGCAATTTTTTTCGGCGTCTTCCCACAACTACAAAATTGAAGATAGAGATTTTTCTTTCAAATGCAATTTGCTGTCCATAAGTAGTTCTTTGATTAAGGTCATGTACATTCTTTTCAAAATTTTAGCAGTTTTCTCGCAATATGGCGTGAAATATTTGCAATTAAAAAAAATACCAAAACAAGATTTTCTCAAACACTGCTCCAGATTTTTTCTTTAAATTTTTGGTAGGGTTAGTGCCAAATGCACAATATACGTTGACATAGACGCTATATTGCTCTTTTGTTTTTTAAAAAATTACAAAAATGTTATTTTTAAAATTTTTCTCTCACATCGGTAATGTCTACTTTAGAGGCAATTGCTTTACGTTATTGTACTTGTGAGTACATGTGCTTTAAATAATGTCATAAATTTTCTCGAAAATTCAACAGTTTTCTGTTAAAATGAGCTCAAATTTCCGCATTTTCAGAAACGGTCAAACGCCATGTTTGCAAAAATGGTTCCAATTTTCTTTCAAAGTTTTCCAACAAATAGTGGTAATTGTATTGTTTAATATGATGTAAAGTTCATTTTGGTGTATTCTGTTGTTTCTTTTCCCAAAATTAGGCACTGTAATTTTTTGTTTTTTGAAATAACTCTCACACCGGTAATATGTACATCTCCATCGATTTGTATACATTATTGCATTTGTTGGTGGAAGTTTTTCAAATGACTTCAAATGAAGTTAGTCGAAAACTCAAGATTCCTGTGAAAAAGAGCTTCAAATTTTGCATTTACAGTAATGCTTAACTGCATTATTCTTAAAAAAGGCTTCAAATTTTTCAATGAAAATTCTATTTAGGACGAGCTTTTACTTTTCTTTAATATTTTTTAAATAATATTTCGGTTCTACTATTATGAAACCGAAAAGTTGAGAAAATGTAGAAAAAAATATACTTTGGGCGACGATAGATGACAGCTGGCAAGAAGATGGGGGGAAAGACCTTAAAACCAGTCCACACCAAGGAAATTTGGAAACTTTACTACGAGAAAGTCTGTGTCTCTCTGTAGCACATCAAGTTCTTTGCTTTCAGGGCATTTTAAGAGCATTTTACTGAACGTCTTTGGCGATGTTTTAGGTCATCAAAATCCACCCTCCTACTTATCACATAACTAGCTTAAAGAGTTTAAAAGAGTAAAAAAATGTATTTGTACTAATTTTGCAAGTTCATAATAGAAATAAATTTTGAACATATTACAGTTGCCCGGCTCGTCCAGTTCGGGCATATGAAGTTACATTAAAATACTTGTTCAATTACAAAATTTGGTTTAATTGCCGTAAATTTGAAGAATCAAGCCGGAACTATTCATTTAAATGTCTGAAAGAGATTAGTAATTCACAGCGTTTCACCAGTGGTTCGTAGATGCATTGAAACCATCAAAAATACTTTTTCTGTAATTCTTACAAAATAACCTAGAGTGCAGCCAACTAAGAATTGTGCCATTCGATGAGTCTTGTTCAGAGGAATTGAATGACCTACTGATCACCTCTGTAGGGTGTCGTAGGTCATCGAAAACGAGTTTGTGATTGCTAAAAAACAAAATTTCTTAGAATTTTCTGGATAGATCTAAAAAAAGGGGAGGGGGACATTCCGAACATCGAGACGCGTCGAATGGACACTTCATTTGCCTCGAATAGTGGACCAAAAGTGGTCTAACGTTGAATAACGGACAGATGCATGGAGATGTCCCGATTACTACGTGTATCACGCACTCGGGTGCAGTATACTCTTAGGCTACCAATAATCGAAGACAAGGTTGCACGATTATTTAAATCAACAATTTCATCTCTTAATGAAAATACCAGCAAATGTTTCGGTCTTTCAAAGACCCGATTTCTCTTAATGATTCTTTTTGATCTGCATGCTAATGGAAAGGGAACTTGAAACTAAGATTTGAAGAATGTTAAATAGAGCAAGTAGAACAGTTTTTTGCTACTTTCTATGAATTCAATCGCACACAAACGCATTAAAACGTGAAATTCAGAGGCAATGTAAATGTTAACGAAGTGGGAGTTTCGAAAACAAAAATATGAAATTTTGAAAATTCAAAAAGACTGAATGAAATTGCGGTTGAAACTGAATTTGAACCCTCCCTTAATAAGGCTAATGGAAATATTTGCAGCGTTTTTGAAAACAATCACTAGTTATATTAGATAATTTTCTAAATTCATTGTTTCAGTATTTAGTCAATGGCAAAGTAAAATAATCTGCATGTATTATTTTCTTACAATTTATATCGTAAAAAATGAATTAAGCTATTTATATTGTTTACAACTATATTTACATAATTTATAAATATTGTGTTCATGAAATAACTTTTTATTTTGCACTCCCTGGACTACAATGCCTTTCACTGACTCAGAATTCCTAATCCTAATAATTATTGGCCTCTAAATTACTGAACGCATTTATTTTACATAAAAAATTATGTTATAATATGACCGCATTTTGAAAATAGCTTCGTAATGTAATTTTAAATGTCCTGGTCGTCATTATGCGCCATATCCATTGGCAGATCGCACTTCGAACCTATTGTCTCAAACGCGAGGTCAAGATGGATGCTTCCCCCTCCATGAGAATTTGAGTTTTGAATAAGAGCGTAGAGAATAACGTTAAGTGCAGTCTCTGATATAATACTTTCTAATCTACATTGTAGTGTAGTACAAATTTGCCAGATTGGGGAATTTTTCCCCCTAAATGGCGATTGTTTTCGTTGTGGGGAAAGAATGGGGAACACAAATTAGCGGGGAAATGTTTATCGGAATTTTTGGGGAAATTATTTTCATCTGGAGTCGAGATAGAAATATTATACTCTCAATTATTATGAATGAAAAGAAACAGTACAGTTATTCTCTCTCATTTTATGTTTCAAATAGAAAAATAAACTGCAAGAATATATAAAGAAAGGGCTTCGAGCGGCTCAAAGGACAATAGTGGGTTAATTTGAAATATCTGAATATGAAGGGACAGCCAATGGAATCGTCAGGGACAGCTCATGTCGCAGGTCCATAATTTGGAAAATATTTTTCGTTTCAAAGTTGGGGAATTTTGTTTCATTGGAGAGTATATTTGGGGAAATTCCGTAGAAATAGGTGGGTGGGGGGGAAGAGCTCTCAACACATCTGGCAACCCGAGTATATAGTATCACATATGTCAGAACTACATCAGTTGTGAGATAGTTGTGAACCAGTGAACACGTCATTGCCAGCGCTTTGTGTGCGTGAATTATTGAGTATTTGATATTTAAATATTTATTAATTTAATTACTCATTAGCTCCAAAGTGCCTAGATTTTGTTGAAATCATCCTAGCAATTTTTAGATATATAGTGAATGACGCTCAACTCCCAAACGCAAACCCTTACATGAGTGAACTAGGGGTGCTACAACAGCACATACTTTCTCGCGTTATTGGAAACAGCTGCGTAATATTGAAATATTGCAATTTCTGCACTTCTAAGACCTCAGCAAATACTTGAAAACGTCCGATTCAAACAAAGGGTTTGTGATGCATATCTGCATTCATTTCGAAAGTCAGGAGGAGCAATTATTTCTTACTTTTATAAATGAAACCAAACGGATTACATTTGCCTGTGCAGTACTCGCAGAAAATTATACAGAAGCGAGCAACGAACAGTTGCCAACGCAATGTTGTCAAAACTATGTTGCAATTGTTTGGAATATACGCTTGGCGAATATTTTCTTGTCCATTCTTGGGAAAACGCTTATTTCCACCTGAATTCAGATTTAAACTTGTTTTAAAATTTATTTGTTTTCGTTCGACATTTCTGTCTCTCGAGGAGTTTGAAAATAGTATATTTTATATTATAACATATTGGATATGGTCATCCATAGCAAGGATTATTCCTACTCGTGAACACGGTCCAAGTTTCGAAGCAGGCTAAGTTTCGTTCAGGCTTCAAGGTTTGGTCTGAGGTGTGACGTTGAAAGTTAAGGTAGCTCTAGGAAGGGTGTAAAAATCAAGTAACGGTGGTCTCAGTCTATCCTTAGGGAACCTTGATTTAATACGGGGCCATGAAGCACGATGGCCCTGATTAAATATTGTGGAACAGGGTGAAGAGTAAATATTATGATAGAAATGGTCGGCGATTTTACTTATGTGTTCGTCTAGTGGCGATATATTTAGCTCGAGATGAATTTGGGAATTTGGAATAAACCATGGTGCCTTGGGGGTCTTTCTTAGGAGCTTATTTTCGAATGCAACTAACTTTTGGAGGTTACTGGGTGCTATGCCACCTCATACTCGACATGCATAGGTTAGAGTCAGTTGAATAATTGATTTGTACAGCAATATTCGGCTTTCTATACCAGTGGCAGATCGAGAGTTAATTAACGGGAACATTTGTGATGTTTTGACCAAGGCTTTATAAGCAGTTGCGTGGATGTGGGGTTTCCACGTTAGTCTTTTGTCAAATAATACTCCTAGGTACTTCATTAGTGACGAGGTACACGGGATGAGATTTCCCCTGATGTTAAGTTCGGGGGGGGGCGTAAAATCTTTACTGGGCATTTAGAATGATTTAGCTTTATTCTCCATTTCTGAATCCCTTTAATATAATTGTTTAGATCGTTTTTAATATTCTCCTTCGCTATTATGATATCACTATGAGAGATGAATAGTGCAATATCATCAGCGTAGCATAAAGCAACGTTGGAGTCGCCTCGGATTGGAATGCCATGACTGAAAATGTTAAATAGTAAAGGAAAGAGCACTGAACCCTGTGGTACTCCTGCGGCAATAGTGTGAGGGGTAGATGTGTCTGTTGACTTTAACTACAAGCTATCTGTTCGTGAGAAAACTTTCCGTGATCTTTAGTAGGTATTCGGGTATACCTAAAGTTAGCATTTTGTATACGAGGCCTTGATGCCAAACACGGTCATATGCTTGACTTACATAAAGAAAACGCACTGTATGTTTCTTTTATGTTACTGTATGTTTCTTTTGGTGAAAACCGTTAGCAATGGCTTCAGTGATACGCAATAATTGATGGGTGGTGGAATAGTTTCGTTTGAATCGGAATTTCAACGCGTTTCAACTCGTTTGAAACCGAATTTCAACGCGTTTCAACTCGTTTGAATCCGAATTTCAACGCGTTTCAACTCGTTTGAATCCGAATTTCAACGCGTTTCAACTCGTTTGAATCCGAATTTCAACGCGTTTCAACTCGTTTGAATCCGAATTTCAACGCGTTTCAACTCGTTTGAATCCGAATTTCAACGCGTTTCAACTCGTTTGAATCCGAATTTCAACGCGTTTCAACTCGTTTGAATCCGAATTTCAACGCGTTTCAACTCGTTTGAATCCGAATTTCAACGCGTTTCAACTCGTTTGAATCCGAATTTCAACGCGTTTCAACTCGTTTGAATCCGAATTTCAACGCGTTTCAACTCGTTTGAATTCGACTTCAACTTGTTTGTGGGTTAGTCATTGTACATCATACATAGTCGATAAATAACTAATACTAATAAAACTAATATTATACGATTTTCAATATTAAGTTAATTTATTACCGCCTTTTTATATACTGTTCCAGCATCAAACTAAGCGCAGGAAAATTTAACTTTAAGGTTTAATCACATTATTCAGTCTTTTTATTTCAAAAAATTTATTTAGAAAAATAGTGTGTCCCAACTCAGTATAATAAACATCTAATATAGTACGATGAACCCATTAACGTTCTATAACCGAGAAACAGCAACGTGTTTATGTAAAAATATAAAATTAATCCGTAAGTTTCGACAACCCAGGTTTAATTTTCAACTCTCAGAATGTTTACCCAAAAAGCGAATCTAATTGTTATAAAATACGAATAATCGACGCTCTATTGCATTTCTTTACTGTCGCTGAAATTTGGAAAGACTATATTATGGATTGCATTGCTTGTGAAATGCTGAAATATGCGGTTACGACTCGTTCACTGTGAACTGTTCGTTGCATTCCATTCTAAACAACGCTTATAGGGTCTTTCTTCACGTGTCTTCAACTGCGCAGTTTGTATACAAGAGAACAATGTGTTCACAATGGAGGTTTTGAAGGATGTTTCTTTGATGATATGCGAAAAGATGAGGCCGTTAATTTAAACAAGATATTTCCTTCAACTGAACAAACAAGTTTACTCAATGCAGACTACGGTGATTTTTCAATTTTATTAATTTCACATAGCGAACTCCACTATTCAAGTCCTTTATTATTACCATTACAGTTAATTGATAATTATGCGGTGGATAGACAAGATTGTTTCTAGTGAACGCGAGGGCCGAAGGCCCGAGCCTCGCCGTGCCTTGGATCCGGGCGAGCGAAGCGAGAAAACTTCCCTTTGAAAGTAATTTGTTATTACAATATGGAGGGAGCAAGTAATTTGGCATTACAATGTGGTGGGAACAAAGCGTATGCGAAGACCTTACACTGCGGCAGAATGAACCGAAAGCGAAGATCCCGAATCTTTCTCGGCGTGACTCGTCCTTTTACGTGAACCGAACCCTAATCTAAGTATTAACCAAATATGCTTAAATAAGTGACCTTTTGTTCAGTAAAAATATGTATGTTCTGTACCTCGCTACACAGGCAAAAAATATGGGTTATCAAATACTTTTTAAAAGACTAACTTGTAAACAAAGAGCATAAGCTTGACTGTAAATAAAACCGCTTCATTTCTCCGCCATTCGGAGATCAAAGATTGTTTTCATTAATTTTTTTCGTCAGTAACATACCTGCGACCGCGAGAAAATAGCTTTTCTAATGGTTAGCTGTGTACCAGCAACCACGCCATCTACCGGAAGCGAGGGGAACACTCACAATACTCGATAACTACAACCGCAGTCACATGTGAAACATTACCTGTTCTCATTTACATTGTTTATTAACAAAAAAATGTATTCACTTGCATCCTATTCAGATTATTATACAGAATGGTCAGCGATCTGGCTTTTTGTAATTCAAGGATTTTTCCCGGTCTTCCAGGTCTGAGAGTATTCATTTTCCAGGTTTTTTTTCGCACATTACAACACATTCTTACCTTCTACCATTCTACGCACTAAACAGAAAGTTATGTAATATTGCGGGAAAAAGCGGCGAATTTTCGGACGAAAAACTCTTGTTGCCGGGCCCTAGAAATGAAAAAGTGGATAAATCCAGTTGCTAAATTTAAGGGGAAAATCTTCTAACCCGTGGTGTAGAATCCATGTTTTGTGGGTCCTTGATACCGAAAACGCGGTTGGCGCCAAAACTTCCGTTCGTCCGTCAGTGCAGTGAACAACACTAGCGGCTAAACCATTCAGCCAATTTTCTTCAAAATTCATAATCCTCAATCGATCTGGCGGATGTCGCGGCCCCTTGAATTTGAAACCGATATTTTAATTCTGGAGGGTACTTTACATGAAGCCTCTTAGACATATTCAAAATTTTAAAAATATAGTGCCAGCGATTTTCATTAAATTCTGTTGTTGGATAGTCTAAAGCACGTTGGTTGAAAACCCTGATTTTTCGAAAATTGAAAAAATTCAAAATGTTTTCAGCGCCTTCCCACAACTACAATAATGAAGATACATTTTTGTTCTTAATGAATTGTGTTCATAAAAAACATATCTTCAAATAAGGCCACGTTGAATTTTGCGAAAGTAAGAGTATTTTTTGAGTAAATGGGCGTCAAACGTAATCGGCGGTTCTGAAAATCCTGCGTCTCATGATCGTAATTTTAGAAATGTTTTGAGGCAGTTAAATGCAACGTAAGTTAGAATGTGTATTTTATATTTCGTCGTTGATTTTTTACATTAGAGCTTTTGTCATACGTTTACAAATTAATCTTTTAGGATTATTTAAAACCTAATCGAAATAAATATGAAAAAGATTGCTAGCCTTCAGTCATCCGCTCTCAATTTACGCAGTTGGATGATACGCAAGTTAGAATTTGTATATTATTTCATATTTAATATTATTATTATTATTATTATTATTTATTATATTTATAGTATATTTCGGTTATTTCATTTTATATTGCGTCCTCTGTGTGAAATGTGTAATAGATGAGCGGTCATTGGAACTTATTTCCATTACTAATGGCGAGAAAGTACGTGCTGTTTTAGCACCTTTATTTTTCTTGATGAAAGCATTTCATCCGCCGATGTCATGTTCTATTTTTGGCAAAATTAGGAATTTTTTGCGAAATCTTGCATCTTTTAAAACAACCTTTCTTAAATAATGGCAAAATAATTTTTTATTAAATGTTGACCTTACATAGCGTAAAGGGCGCTTAAGAGAATAATGCAGGTCTCATTTTGCTTGATTTGCTCGATTTTTTGAAAAATGAAAAAATTAAAATTTTTTCTGGGTTTTCTTAAAACTTCAATTGTGAATATTTTTTTCTTAATGAAATGTGTTCATCAAAAACAGATCTTCAAACCAAGGTCATGATGAGTTTTTCGAAAATATGATTACCTTTTGTGTAATTTGGCATAGTCGCGTGTTTCGAATTTCCTGGGGTTCGAAAAAAATGACAGGTTTTTGGAAGCTATTGCTATTTTATATAAAAGAAAGTAGATGGATGGAAGGTCATAAAATTAACTTCGAACTAAAATTATTTCTTTACTTCTAAAAAAATTTGATCGCTAATTATGGTATGTTTCATTTGTAAAAGTTTGAAATGACTATTGTTTCTGGCTATCAAAATAAACTCTGGCGTGCACCACAGGCGCATCGTTTGAATTGGTTGGGTTTGGATTATACTGGCATTATTTCTAATATTTTACATGAAAGAAAAATTGAAAAATTGAGTACCATAAATTAGTACCAACATTTTAACTTCAATTTCATATTACTACCTTCGCTGCCTTGAACAATGCAGCGAAGGAAACAGGCTATACTCGTATTTCCTGGCACGCAACCTCAAGATCACTGCATGTTCATTTTCTTCGTGCTCCCAGTCAATTCGGGCACTGTCACTCAATCTCCGTGTACGCTATAAGCAAATTAGCTTCGATTGCGCTCTTCTACAGAAGTTAAAATTCCCTTTGAATATCATGGACGTGATAACATGGTCGTTTCGATCGAAAAAATAATAATGTGGTACCGCCCATATCATTAAAAAAAAAAAAAAGTGCGACAGTAATCGAAACTTAGCGATTGAGTTCACGGTGAGACGTTTATTCCGCAAATATCTCGTCCATGCACGTGTAACTCACAGGCAAACCGAGGTGCTAGGTAATCTAACCATGTTGCACCTACACAAGGGGTAGTGTTTGAAGTTGTATTATGCATGAGTCAAGAACCGCGATCCTCAAGCAAACATGTGACACTTCTCATACATCCTTCGATTTTAACACTCACCGTTTTCATATACTGAGTTGAATTCTCCACGTTACTGGATACGATGCCGAATGTGAATTTGTGCTAACTGCTGCGAGGGGGGGGGTCTGAAAATAATGGAAAATCCCTTTTTTTTCGGTTCTTCCAGGTTGCTTCAAATTCCCGTTTTTTTTCGGTTTTCAAGGATTCTAGGTTCGCTGGCCACCCTGCCTTACGTACGTATACGAGAATGTAAAAATATGTAATGCCGCGGAAAATCGATTTCGAGATTTCAACGGAAATGCATGTTTTGGAGTCACTAGATACCGAAAGAGTTTTTTTTCCCAAAACGTCCGTCTGTCGGTGGAATCAGTCAGCTTCGGTAAACGGATTTTTGTAGCAATAAGCTCAACTAGCGTATTTTTTTTGTATCTCTGCGAGAACTCTCGCATGTTAAACCCCACCCTCTTCCCTAATTTTTCCACTTCCATATTAAGCCTCTAATATATCTTTTTCGTCAAGACCTTATCTTCCGTCACTTGTCTTCTTGTAATTGATAAAAATAAAATACACCCTTGTCAATACAAACTATTCTTATTTAAAGTTATTACCGAACAGAGATACACCCACGTAATTTAATCGCGTAGAATGTCAAGTAATTAGTTTAATTTCACATACAATTGCAGGTTCTGAACAGGTGGGGTAGAATCGAGAAGCGTCGAACCAGCAAAAATGTAACAATGTGCAAAACGATCTCATCCCAAAGTATAGAGTGTAAAAAATGTTTCTTTGAGGCCTCTGGTTTCATAATTTTAGTTTTAAATGCCCTAAAACGTTTCGTTTAGGACTTATTTAACGATATAATTTTTTTTTAATGCGACAGTGTTGCGGGTTGCACTTGACATGAATATTTAAATGCGTTTTTAAACAAATCATTCATATTTTTAAAGTCAAAGTGCAATTCGTCACATCTCGGTGCAATTCTCTTACTTTCGAGACCTCATTTATAAAGATTGGTGGCATGTGAGAGCGGCAAAGGGTATGTATACTACTGAAATAATATAGGAGACTTTTGTTCCGAAGTCGATCTTAGATGTAAGAAAGAAGACATCATGGGATGTTATTGTAGCAGTACTGGGAATAGTTTTGCAAGGGATGGATGAAATCACATTAATATACGACTTGCAATGTAATAGAACATTATGTAACCGTTACAAATATTGGGAGAAAGTTCGTGTCATTTTATGGCATCTCGTGTTGCTAATGTAACAAAATCTTGAAAATGGGATTATTTCAGAAATATTGTAAAACATGGAAGGAAATGCTCAGATGAAAAGCGCAAGGGAATTAATGTATCGAATACAGTAGTTTTGTAAGTGAAGAATGTACAATTCCAATACAATCCATTATGGACTGGTTCTTTTCACAAAGATAGTATCGCCCTCCTTGAGAGACCGCAATGCGTAAAGAAATATTCTGGACCGATCTGCGAGTTATACACGAGATAAAACACGCGAATAAAGACGAGAATTCGAACTTCCATTATTAAATCTTTGCATTTCGACTACGACAGACCTGAAACGTTTTCGAACTTCGATGAAACCCACAGTAAGAACCAGTTTCAGAATATCAACGTCTATTCAGATATCGATGTTTTTTTCTGGTAAAGGTTACTAGGTAGAATACACATTCAAAAAATTCACATTACTTTTCAAACAGTACATGTTCTCGTGATATCGACCTCCAGAGACGATCCAGACAAGAAGCGGAAAATATGCACTGCCCAACACACCTAACACCATTTCTCTCATTCGCACAATGATGTGTTGAGGCCCACAATTCTCCAAAAACTGTCACACTCATGACAACTTTAATGAATAAAATTCACGTTTTCAGCTACAGAATACCTCGGTAATTCATACTATCGACAAACGAGGGCGGCGCGAATGCCCGTGCCCACTTGCTCAACATCACTTATCGGCTTTTCAAGCAGGGACGCATGCCCGCCGCCGAGGGGCGGGGGGAAGGACGGAAGGGAGCGGGTCAGGGACCGAGGCCTCGGCCGAGGTGGGAGGGTAAACCTGGAGCGTACTCCCGGGCCTCCACGCAGCGCAGCGCCGCGCAGCACCACGCCGCGCCGCGCCACGCAGCGCCGGCTTCGGTGGGAGTCAACGCACGCCACCAAGGCCAAGGTGGCGGTGCGCTGGTCAAATTCCCGGCTCGTGTTATTTCAGAGAGCAGTATGCTGCTGCACGACCTTAGAAATGTGTTCTTCGCGGCGAAACACAGTAGCAAAATCTCATTGAGAATTTTTTTAAATGTAACATTCATTTCTAAGTCGACGTTAATAATTGGAGGGTCATTTTAGATGCCATGGCAACTATTTTACACGGTCTGTCCGAGTTCTGGTGCGACTGGTTTAATAAAAAAATAGAAGATCGCCAATAGCGTTTTAATTTTTGCATTTTTGTTCAAAATACTCCCCATTTGAATCAATCCACTGCTTATTACCATTTAAAAATTGTTCAAAGCATTTAATGTAGTCAGTCTTTGGACTTGCTTTTAAGACATCTGTCGAACTTTCTTCGATGTCCTAGATGGTGTTGTGATGTTTTCCATTCATCACCGTCTTCAATTTGGGAAACAGCCAAGACTCACAATGCAAGATCTGGCAAGTAAATAAGATGCTCGAGCACAGAGACGCACTTCCTAGCCAAAAAATCGTGGACTTTCTTTGACTCGTGGGCCAGGGCATTGTCACGCAGAAGCGACCAAGAGCATTGTTCTCGATATTCAGGCCGCACTCGACTTATCCTTATCCACAAACCGTTTAAAACACTTAAATAATCTTCTGAGTTTACTGCTTGACCTTCCGGCACAAAGTCCCTTTTTCACACATTTTCTGACGAACGACTTGTTCTCAGTCGCGGTGCTCGTGGAACATCTAAAATGTCTTCCCTGCTGTCTCGGAAGCAAGGATACCATCGAAACATTTGAACGACCCATATAATCACTATGGAAATACTTTTCATAAGGTCGTACGTTTCGTCTTATCCAATGGGAAACTAAACTTGATGTTGGCTCGGTGCTCCACCGCCTTTTTCCGAGAAGCCTTGACACAATACTGTTCCTTTCTCGTTGTGATGCACTTATTGCAGATGTCCCTGAAAAATGAGCGACAAAGGAGGAAACAACAAGCTTTATAACGGTATCATTCGCAAACGGGTAGGGCGACAATTAAAAAAAAATCAATCTTACCAGAACTCGCTCAGATTGTGTATATATTCAGAATAATCGCATATGCGGTTATGGCACTATATACATGTGAAAACACGGAGTACACAGAACGAGATGCGAGCACCAGATGACATCTGAGAGCATTGACAGACAACGCATGCAAATGTTAGTATCCTAGAGGCTGTGTTCCGACTATGCAAAACGTTAGTATAGTGACGTCGTTGTGATGTGAAAAAAACACAGACACGGATTATTTAGTACATGTTCATTTACAATGACTGCATATTACAATGTTTATTTACATACTCCTCCGGAAACTACCGCTGTACTCCACATCACTCCCATTCCTGTGGCAAGCCGCCCCAGCCTGGCCCAGAGTACCCCCAAATGCTAATCTGAGGTCTCTGCCCCGTGGCAACACGCCACCCTCGCAAGCCTGCGATCGCCCCTTCACGGATCACCCAAAGTGCCTCGGCACCGCGATTCGGCCCAAACTCGAATGCCAACGGTTTACTCCACCAGCCCCTACCGCGAGGAGTCACGTGACAGACCTCCCACGCGAAGACCCGCGGACCGCGTCACCTCATTAAAATGGTGCCCGTCGCCAGGTGCAGACGATCTGTCCTCTCACATCATTCTAGCTAGCTGACACCCAGATGTTCCCAGACACGCCCCCGGAGGCCTGCACCCTCCAAGGCGACAGCTCCGGTTGCACCGCCAGCCCGACGCCTGGACCAACCCCTCCCACGCGCCGGCCCGCGCCTTGTGCGGTCCGATGACTAAAATGCTACGTTATTCTAGAGTACTAAAATGCTACGTATTCTAGAGACTAAAACTGAACAGCGAGCATATGTAAAAATTGCATTTCTGCCTGGCAGAAGCCGCGCAGTGGACGTCCAGCACCTGCTCACATAGATAATTGGCTGTTATCGATTATTTAGTAGATAAAATGCGTTGGACGGTGGCCGAATTAGCCGCATATACTGGTATGTCCGCAGTGTTCCGCATTTTACGGAATGAATTTAAGAATTTAAGATGCGCAAGGTTTGTGCAAATTGGGTGCCACATGCTGTAACTGAGGTGCAAACATTGACTCCGATACGAGACATGCCGTATCAATCTGGAGCGATTCCAACATTAAGGAAACGAGATATTGAATCGCATTATTGCAATTGATGAAACTTGGGCACGAGTGTATGAACCAGAACTAAGAGGCAATCAAAGGAAGGACATCGTTTCATCAAGAAAACCCAAGTTTCCACAGAATCCATCACCCACGAAGGTCAAGATTTTGGCTTATGAGAGCCAAGGTATTTTGGTGTGTCACCCTGTTTGTGAGGACCAAACAGTCACTGACACGTACAGCAGATCCTTCCTGCAGCACACACTGCGTCGTACACTGCGGAGAAAAGTCCAGGGCTTCTCAACAATGCAATACTCCTTTACGATAATGCAACAATCCACATTCCAGCCTGTGATCAGAACTTGGTGCGGCGGTGGGGGGTGAGAGATCTTGGAACATCTCCGTACTTTTGGAATGAGATCAAAGCGCGACTTTGATCTCATGAAGATGCCGCTGCGTATAAAGCGGTTTGGAAACGGAGGATATCCTAACAGCGTATCGATGAGAGGTGACGCGCATAGACGTATCACACCCAGCTGATGGCATTCAGCGCCATCCTCATTGGCAAATATGTGTGAACGCCTTAGAGGATTCTTTCGAGGGTTGTTAGCTCGTAAGAGTACGAAAGTTATGCGTACGGTTTTGTTTTGTGCATTAATAATATGAAAAAACAATGATCTTTATTTACGCATCTTTCAACGTCCCTTACCCGTAGCGGTTTGTACCTGGATCCCAATTTAGTACCAGCATTGCGAAGAACATTCCAGCGAGTTTCAATCGTATCTACTTCTGAAATGACCCTTACGTGCGTGTGCGTGTGTGTGACTATTGGCCGGGCTCTATTGGTCCTCGAAAGTGTGAGGTAACTAATTGGATATTAAAGGCCCGCTCGTAGCACGAAGTCGCTAGCCTTCCACCACTGAGATCCGGGTTCGATTCCCGTCGAATCTCATGTGAAATTTGTTCCAACAAAACGACTTTGGCTGCTTCACAAGGGCTAGTCTAACCCCTGTGAAGTGTCCTAAACCCCACCCCTATCCTTATTCCTTCCCAATTTTGGCCGCTGTGTAGTGACGCAGGAGCGCGTAGCAGAAGGCGCGTACGCGGAGATGCTACCTGGCGCTCCTTTTGACAACTGACTACGACTTGACGTGACATAACATTAGTAATGGAGGATTACTCCCCAGCGCAAAGCGCCCAACGCCCCTTAAGGGGTTTGGAGACGCGTTGCGTCAAGTTGTAGACGCATCGGCACGGTCATTTTATCGCATTTGTAGTGGCCTCCTGTTTCCTGTCAACTCTTTCAGCACCTTAGGTTTCAATGAGAGATTACCCATTCCGATGAGCTGAGTTGGGTGTGCCTGCGGTGGTGTTTATGTCACTGTGGCGTCAGTCCGCGTCACAGGCCACGAACGAAGTAGAGTATACCCGAAAGACAGCCTTCGTCGAAACAAGCTGACTACACTGTCACAAGATACCTGAGAGAACACGTACTGCTCACGATCCGATTCTACCAGTTAGATTCTGGTATCTATTCTTTTCTTCCTACTTTTGTATTCAATTCCTCTATTTCCGATTCTTGATGGAATCTATTCCAATAGGTCGGAATCGAAACAAATGAATATCTTCGATTTAAAAAATGCATATACTGGCGTCTTCGTTGTATTTTTCGGGGGTTTTGTCGTTTGCCTTTATTATTAACGTAGTTATTACATTATTCATTTTAGAGAGATCCATTTCGTGTTTGAATTGTGACATCAGTTGATGTCCTGAGCCATCCCCGGGTGTTGATGTTATAATCTACTGTATTTTTCATTTATGGCGTATTAATATATTGTTTCATTTATACATTCTATTACTTTATTTCAATTATATTTTCATCTATAATATTTTTTGGGCCACGAAGTTGTTGTTGTTATTATTATTATTATTATTATTATTATTACAATAATAATAATAATAATAATAATAATAATAATTATTATTATTATTATTAAGATTTAATTAAATAACACCTGGTTACGTTCTATGAAATACTAATTACTCTATTCTGCTAAGATAGCTTCGTTGAATGGTGTTCTCGTGTGACTCGATTCCTTAGGGAATCGATTCTAGAATAGACTTCAACTTTTCGATTCTGGGATAGATTACAGAATCGATTCTTTTACATAAATCGAACGTCTCTACCTATTGCGAATGCGTTGATGGCTCCGAATGCCAGAGCCTTTCTCCTCTGCCGTGTAAATTCGCAATTAATCGGGAAGGTCAAGACGGAAACCCAGACAAAGGCCAGACGTGAAACGTGGCAATTATGAATTGGAAAATTATCAATGAACACATTATGAAGTAATGTAAACAGTTTTCGTTTTTCATGAAATGTTTGGGTAGGCTCCGCCTTGTCAAAAAGGAAGCATCTGTTTTTGGACGCAGAAGTAGGGTAGGGATCTGAATCAAATCTAGTTACTAAATGTGTATCCATAGCAATAAGAAGCAACATATTGTAGGAAGTACGGCATTTTCGCGTTTTCCGTTTTCGTCACCATTTGTAACACAAAAACCGCGTCAGTGAAAACGCTACCTTTGCCATCATCTCCATACGAATAAATGTGCCACTGTACCACCAAGTAATATGAAATTCATATTACTGTTAACAATAATTTATTTTCCAGACAAGAAATAGAATAAGAAATGCACAAAAATGAATAGTAATTCTACAATTATAACAAGCCGATTCATTCCCCAACTTTAATATATATTTTGGCATTAAGATATTAATAATAAACATAGTCATAACATTGAGAGAAACTGAATGGATATTACTAATAAGACAATATACTTCTGAACGATGGTATCCTAATCAGTTACTAGTGGTATCTAAGTACTATCATTCAAACAATAATACATTTATTAATCACTTTTGGTGATTGTTAATTGATGGATTAGAACCTTCAAAATCTTTTGGTATATTTATACCGGTATACAGGCTTTACAGAATAGATTGATTCAGACTGTCTTCCCTGCCTGCAGCATCCCTGCAGTCTTGACCGACGATTGTCGGTCTCTGCGGTCACGATGTCAGTGGCAACTCTTGCAACCAACTGGCCAAACCTGTTAGCTTTCCTCCTCGGCAACACATTTTACTCGCGGAGATTTTGCTGCTTATATAACGCTTCTGCCGAGCTTTGATAGATTTGCGATAGAACAGAGTGCGTTGTATGACCTCTTCTAGCGGATCTCTTATCCGAACGACACGATGACATAGGTTCTATCGTCTCAGTACCCCACATTCGAAACTTTTATTGTTTTGCAGTAAATTTAATAGCTTGCTGATCGTTTAACGAAACAACTGTACAGGGGTTAATTTGGTTTACTTGCCCGTTAAACCTATACCAGCTATACACATAGTTTGTAATCTAAATTTTGTAGTGTTTATCAACATTGACATTTAGGTGCCGATATATGCATTCAAATGTTCAAAGATTAAATCTTCTAACCTAAAATGCAAGAGTTCGACAAATATGTTTGTTGCAAATCAGTCACTCAATCACAGGAGAAATCAGTATCACTAAATTAATTATTATTGATATTCAGCTAATGATATTCAAACGAAGGTGATATTCAAAACTATTTTTGTGTACGTTTGGTTTCAATATCATTAATCCCATACTTATCGCATTAGTTTAAAGTTGTTTTTTGCTCCCCTGTAAAATTATTTTTTTTTTACTTATCAGCTTATTCACCGGGGTCAAAGATTTAATATTCCAGAAAATAAAGATCGTCAAGACCGATTTGACGGTGGTGAAATAGGCGGTAACACTGGAACACATCGCAGATTGATGTGCCAATGTGCATAGTATTATAAGGTATTGAAACAGTATTATACAATATATAGTATTAATCAGAGTATTATATATGGTCGAAGTATTATATACAGTCGAAGACAGTGTGCCAATGTCTTTCAGTGTTTGTGTCACTACCTCCCAAAGCGGGGTCTGAGAATAGTGTACTCGTATTTCCCGGCAACTCCGTCAATATCTACGCATGTTCATTTTCTTCGTGCTCCCTGACAATTCGACACTGTCACTCAATCTCCGAACAGTATACAAGCTATGATAGTTTCGACTGTGTTCTTCTACCAAATAACGAAAAAAATCCAGAGTATTAGGAAAGTGATAACGTGATGGTTTCCATCGGAGAAATAGAAAAGTGGTACCAACGAACTCATCAAATAAGACGCGCGACATTAATCGAAACTCGGCTATTGAGTACTCTATGAGATAGTTATTCCCGAGTATCTCGTCCGTACACGTTCTAAGCAGACGACCACATAGGTGCTCTGCAGTGCTACGTACAACGTGTGTACAACACGTTGCAGCAATAGAAGTCGTGTGACGCGCGACTCAAGGACTTCGCAATCCTCAAGCGAACGATGTGGCAGTTTTCATGCGTACTTCTTTTTTATCAATCGCCATTATGGACAGAGTTGAATCACGCAACTCACTGAATACGATGCCGTCAATGAATTTGTACTAAAAGTTTGGGATAAAGCTGAAAATAACGAAAAATCACGGTTTTCAAATCTAATTCCCGTTTTCTTTCGGTTCTTCCAGGCTTTTACAAATTCCCGGTTTTCAAGGATTCCACGTTCGCTGGCCACACTGGATGACGTAAATGCAATCGACTTGGATTCTACACCAACATAGAATAATAATATTAAATTAAAATTGTGCAAATTTCGCAGGAAGGAGATTTACTGAGATAAAATGTGTAGATGTTTTCTGTTACCGGTTCCTCATATATTGACATAACAAGAGTAACCCGAAATTACATTTATCTTCCTAAGAATTTGGAAGCTTTTCACAATGGAAATGCGTTCATACATTTTGCATTCATCTAAGTTTATTCATCTCAAAATCAAAATAATGAAACCTCTGATTGCACATTGCTCATTGTACCATTTCATACGCAAAGAGGTACCGGAACTCCTAGAGTTGCCAACAATATTCATGCAAAAGGGAAGACACTCGACCCCCACCCCCACCAAAAAAAACACATTTTTATCAATATTTAATAATTTTAATTTATTAAAGTATTCAATTTATACTAAATCAGCTCTGTATCTTTCTTCTCTCCATTAGCGATTCAAGTGAAAAGGTTCGTTCTCAAAATGCAGATGAAGATGGTCTGAGTGTCTTTTTATTTTAGTTGCTAGACAGAGACTATCATGCATGCATGCATGCATGCATGCATGCATGTGTGAGCGATCGATCAGAAAAAGGATTTTCACGTTTTCTATTGTAAATTAAACAAACGATACAACGTAGCAGATGTTAGTCATGTGTAGACATCGGATGTTTAGGGAAATGCCTGTTTTTTGCTAGAGAACTTATTCAAAGGCTGATAATATATGTCCACGAATCATGACAAATGATGACATATGACGTTTTATAATGCTCATTTTTGCTTATTTTAGCATAAATGCCTATTTTTTGCATAAATACCTTTTTTAGGACTTTTTTTGCCTTTTATTTATTATATTTATATACAATGCTAAGATATCGGAAAATCGGTGGTCCAACGTGACCATTCATTATGAAATCTTCGATTCACGTCTTGAAATTTAAAACTACGAGTGAATTCCCGAAAGTATACCAACTGATTTTTCTCCATTTCCCTATTTCATAAATACCAGCCATGATCTGAGAACATGGACGATACACTAAGAGAGAATCGAAATTTTAAGTGAAAATAAAGATAAATTCCCACAAGGTTTCAGTGGTGTTAGTATTGGATTGCTAAAATATATGCCAGTCACATCGTCCAGATATACTTCTCCGCATTCAAACTGATTTTGTCTCCCAGTCGTCGCAAATTTGAAATTGTGATCCTTGAAAAGTTACTGGCAATATGTAAATATTTATGGTTAATGGAAACTATTAAGAATAAAATGTAGAAGAGTTGTAAATGTGTAAATCTAGTTTTACATTAAAATATACGAACTGGTTTTGTGCATTTAAGTTTACAAAATAATATAGACAAAAAAGACAATTTTTCCATTTTATTGTGAATGACTTATGACAGTGCCTTTTTTTCCTTATTCTTGAATTTTTCAGCGCCTTTTTAGGCGCCTAAAAGACGATTTTTTAGTGCCTAAACATCCGATGTCTAGTCATGTGATAAACAACAAATGTTAACAATTTACTAAGAGGAAAACATTTAAAATACAAAGGACGAGAGGCCAATGAACGTCAAAGAAGGACGGTTGGCAATCCTCGAACGCCGTTCCGGTGCGTTCCCTCTGAAGTCAAGCCCTGATTATAAGTATAAATGGGACAACCGTCCCACAAATAAGAAACTCTCAGTGTAAAAAGAGAGAAAAAACTGCCTGTTCTAGACTGTTCATGTCCCTTTCTCGAGTCCCCTCTTCATCTTTAAACTGGTGGCCGTTATTTATGGGCGACCACTCAGTCAATCCACGAAAGGTGTAGAATAACCTATAAACTAATCGAAATATCTAATGCTAATTTTCTCCGAAGATAACGTTTAGAAACCGATATCGTCTGTAATTCTGGGAATCTTTCACACCAGCCACCACAAGGACTCGCAAAACTCACGGTTTTCCTCAAATGACGAGACACGAGGTCCACTCTCTCACGTTTTCCTTTTAGAGACCTACGCCTGACAGCGCTGATAATAAAGGTTATCGGGGACCAGCACCTCTGTCAAGGGCAGAGCGAGTGAATACATTTCTGCGAACTTCATTGGGGAAAAAACGCACAATAATTTAGCGAAGAATCTGGTTCTTTTTATAGTTTCTTGGTTCGCAAGAATCGTTCGAATTTATTGTTTTTCTCGTCTCATCGATGAAACAACAGAAAACGGGTCTGTGAATTG
Source organism: Teleogryllus occipitalis (assembly GCA_011170035.1). Lineage (NCBI taxonomy): Eukaryota > Metazoa > Arthropoda > Insecta > Orthoptera > Gryllidae > Teleogryllus > Teleogryllus occipitalis. Next base: position 96,117 of record BLKR01002283.1, on the reverse strand, counting down.
TCGGATCAAATCGTCAATATTTTTAGAGAATACGAAAATACAATGATGTTGCACATTTGACTGTCGAGTTTTCTAGAAATGTCATTTGACATTATTTAAAGCACGTTTACTCGTCAATAGAATAATGTGAACAAATCGCTGCTAATACAAATATTAACGTTGCAAGAAACAAGTAAAAAAAAAAAAATTTTTGTAATTAAAAAACAAAACAATAAAGTAATACGGCGTTTATATCATCTTTTACGGTACATTTACCATTATCAGTACCAAAAGTTTAAAGAAAAATTTGGAGCAGTTTTTTGAGAAAAGCTCGTTTTTGTTATTTTTGAAAATTGCACATATTGCATGCATTATTGTCCGAAAACTAATAAAATTTTCAAAAAACATGTACAATAAGCTTATTGAAAGAATTGATTATGAACAAAAAATTTCCTTTGAAGGAAAAGTATCTTCAATTTTGTAGTTGTAGGAATACGTCGGAAATATTTCAAACGTATGAAATATTCGAAAATACAGTTAACCGTGGAAAAATCCGACCTATACCACCTTTACAAGTGCATTTCACTCTATTCTCATACGAAATTTAAAGAAAAAATTTGGAGCTGTTTAAAAAAAAATTAAATGTCCGGGGGGCTTCATATAATGTACCCCCAAATTGCAAAAAACAATTTCAAAAAATTCGAAAATTGCAAAAATCAATTTCAAAACTACAAAATTGAAGATAGAGATTTTTGCCTCGAAGCCGGTTATTTCTTAAAATTTCTCCACTTATGTAAAGAGACGGTAGAAAATATGACGCTAGTCCATTTTCGGGTATCGCTCTGTTTTCTCGAAAATTGTGAAAAAATTTCAAAACCACAAATTTTATGATAGAGATTTTTGCCTCAAACAAAGTCCGTTCTACGAAATTAGCTCTTTAAAAACAGTTATGTACGATTTCTTTTTTTAGAAAAACGAGTAGTTTTTGCGTAATTTGCGCTTGAAATTGACGATTTTTTTTGTCGAAGGCCAGTCCAATTTTTTTCTTTAAATTTTCTCCAAATATGTAATACACGGTAAAAATATGGTAATAAATAAACTAGTGGTGCTGTAGAATGGCACAGACTTTCTCGCGCAAGTTAGTTTTCAAACCTCTTTACTCTCGACGAGCTTTCTGGATGTTCTTCGTCTCTTCCCAGCTGACATTGTTGCGTCGGAATGACATTCTTTCACATTTTGTCAATTTTTTCGTATGCTTAATGCTAGAACTGAAACACCTATGCGATTATGACAAGTGCTAATTCCCTGTATGTCCCTGTCGCCGAAGTAGCTAGAAGTCGGGTACGGACTCAGCCTTTCGGAGGGAAGACCCGCTGGTTCGAGACACACTCAGGGATAATTATTTGTCACAATTCTCTGTTGCCACAGAAAACGATTGAGATTTCAGAAACTTTATCGAAAACCATTTGAAGGAATTCTAGTCACAAGTACCATCAATTAAGGTAAATGAACAGGAAGTGTCTGTATTTGATTTTCGTATTTTGAACTTTTTAAACAAGTTTTCAACTCTCTTGTTCGATTTGTAAATGTATGTCATATCAAATAAATTGCTGTCGTTCTGTGGGCCTGTACGAACCGATTTAAGAAAACTAATGATTATATCAACATGATTTGTAAAATTCAATTTAACCAGTACTCATGGGACCAACTTACCGAATTCTCCGTAAGAAAAGAAAGTTATATAATCGTGCGCGGGAAAACGGCGAATTTTCACCAGAAAAACTTTTATAGCTGGGCTCTGGTAACGAAAAACTGGATAAATCCTGTCGCTAAATTTTAAAAAGACTAGTGGTGCTATTGAATGACACAGCACTTTTAAGTTTTCTAAACTCTTTTGTCGCGACTAGCTTGTGGGTTATGCCTTATTCCTTTCCCACTTCCCATTCCTTTTCCTGATCTTTTGTCACCCAAAGGACATTTTTTTCATATTTTCATAATTTTTTGGCAGTCAAATGGTAGAACTCAAACCACCATACACTTATTACTATTATAGAATTCTATATACCATGTCTTCCCAAAATGGCCGACGTGGTTAATTGGCGTATACGGGGGTCACCTCTTCGGAGGGAAAGTTCGCTGGTTCGAGCCTGTGTTTGGGGATTATTATTTGGCACAATTCTCTGTTGCCGCAGAAAATAATTCAGAATTGCAGAAACGTTATTGAAAACTATTTGAAGCAATTCTAATCACTAGGGAAAGGATTTTCATGTAAATACATATTTTCACAGGGACAGGATACCGACATTAACAAATATTTTTTAGACATAACACGACATTCTGAACGAATTGAAACCATTTTTATTTTATATTTTAGTATAATTACATACTTTTACTTATTCTATCTATTACTACATATATAAACAACATTGTATATAATACGAAAGTATTATACACTTCGGATGAAACTAGCGAATAATTGCTTCTGTAGATTTAGAACTTTCTTCCTCTTTGAATCCATGTTAAGATCTGATCGACAACGTAGTGTGCTCGGAAAACGCTTGAATAATGGAATTTTAAACATTATAACGCATTTTTATTTAACATATTTCATATTTTTTCCTACATTTGGGAAAAAATAAGTACATATGTATGTACAGGGTTTGCTTTCTTTATTACAATAAATTCTGTTCCCTACTAATCACAAAAACAATTAATCAAGATAAACTAGTTGTGCGAAACAACACAATACTTTCTCACAATATTGCTAACTATTCCGTTATTATGTTTCTTCACGAACAAGCAAAAGTGTTTTCAACCAGCAAAAATTATTTTCCGCGCCGTGTTATGCTTTCTCAGTTGACATCTTTTTCTGCCCAAAGGACATTTTTTCACATTTTATCAATTTTTTGGTTACCTAATACTAGAATTGAATCATCAAGCACTAATGACTACTGAAGTGTCAATCCTCGTGGCCGAAGTGGTTAAATGGCGGGTACTGTTTCTGCGCTTCGGACGAAGGGAACGCTGCTTCAAGCATAGCTTAGGAATAATTATTTGGCACAATTCTGTGATGCGAAGAAAATTATTAGGAATTTCAGACACTTTATTGAAAATAATTTGAAGCAATTCAACTGAAATACTACTATACAATCTCCTATACGATCAAGTAAGGAACTAAATAAACTGGAAGTGTATGTATGTGATTTTCGTATTTTGAACTTTTAAACAAGTTTTCAACTCTCTTGTTCGATTTGTAAAACCTATGTCACATCAAGTTAATTGTTTTCTGTGCATCTGAATGAACCGATTTCAATCAACTAATCAAATCTATCAACATGCAATTTAAATACAATATAAACACTACCCATGGGACCAACTTATGAGGCCGACCATTGGTCTGTTGTGGCGAAAAGTGGTACAAGTTAACTCTGAGGAACTGAGATCGGGTCTCGACGCGGAAAAAAAAATTGCTGGTTGAAATCACTTTTGCTGGTTTATGTAGTAGTATAATATTGCGGAGCATTTATAACCAATGCGAGAAAGTATGTGATTTGCCAGCACCAGTAGTTAAAGAATGTTTCTCAAAATTTTAAAGCTTCATCTAAAAAGAGATCGACAGGGGTTTCTTCAATTTAGAAAAACTCCCACGCGTGGTTTAGGCACTAGTAGTGTTCACGGGGAACGTTTTGGCGTCAATTGACTTTTCGGTATCAAGGACCCATAAAACAGAGATTCTGGCTACACCACGTGTAGAGATTTTTTTCTCTTAATTTAGCAACTGGATTTATCCACTTTTTCGTTATTAGGGCTCGGCAATACATTTTTTCTGTCCAAAATCAGCCGTTTTTACGTGTAGCATTACAGAACTTTCTCTGTACTACGTATACAATCCGTATATACGTACGTATACGAGAAAGTAAAAAAAGTTAGGCGTCTTAAGACCGGTCAATATACTTCATTGATCTCGATCTCTCTGACTTTGAGATCTTTCTATAGAACATTACGAGTTACCATATTACAGAATAATAAGAAATACACCAGGCGAGTATACAGTAACATTGCATTTAAAACTAAACAACTGAAAATATTTAAGCTAATGAATGGTTTCATTAAGCACAAAACCGCACTTTCCTTTTCGCAATGTTCAGATTATTACACGAACTTTCGTGGAACAATGTAAATTAATACATTCGTCAAAGCTCACTTGCGCAAAATTACGTCACGAGCGATTTATTTGAACATTTGAATTGAACTTTAATTCTAATTTTTTACTATAACGTCGTACGTATATATTCCGATCTGTAATGGATGCTCTTAACTACAAATTTAAGAAAAAACTGGGCAATTATAAAACTTAAAAGCGGTAGTTACATTAGAAACAAAATCTGCGTTTGTTATTGACGCTACTTTTCTCTATCACCTAAGAAATTTCTGCTCAGTTTGAGAATATTTCTAAAACGCCAAATTGAAGCACTTAACGATGCCTGAAGATACGATACTTCAGTTTACCACAGTAGATTATGAAACTTACTACAATCTACAACCGGGTTGATAACGCACCCCAGTGCTGATAAGTCTTCCGCCTTAGATCCAAATATTCAACGAAAAGGCGGAATCTTACACATTTGTGTTCGGGCTGTTTCTAACTAGCATGTGTCACTTTGCTCGCCAAGAATCACTTCCCGCAACAACAAAGAGAGCAACCAACGGAAACAGGAAGTCACAATACTTATCGATACAATAGTTTGTTTTACAATGGAATTTTTTTCAAAAATCCAACAAATGACAGGAAATATAATGCGAACATACATTATCTGGACAGACCGTATCAATTCAGTGACCAGTATTCATTTCAAGCTCGGTGACTAAACTTTTTAACAGAAAATAAAATATTTCCCCGTCACAATCAGGTTTTAGACAAAGTTATTCTACCACCCATCAACTTTAAGAATTACTGAATTCATAGCCAACAGTTTCTATAAAAATCTATACACCACAGCTATCATCACAGACATTTCGAAAGCATTCCACAGTGTATGGCATCATGGCTTGTTATACAAATTAAAACAAAGAAACCCGGGACTACATGTTCAACATAACCAAAAGTTTTCTGAAGGTCAGAGAATTCAGAGTTAAAGTAAACCTTGCCAACTCAAATCTTCACAAATTTTCAGTAGGAATCCCACAAGGCTCACCACTATCGCCAACCCTATTTAACATTTTCATTTCAGATTTACCACTTTTAATTAACTCTCAAATAGCTCTACATGCAGATGACACAACACTTTTTTACAAACATATTACAAACAGCCATCGATTATGTTCAGGATGATCTTAATCTATTCACAGACTGGGTCGATCAGTGGAATATCAAAATCAACCAGAGTAAAACACAAGCAAACGTTTTCATTACGACAAATTAACCCTCACACATAATTAAAAATAAATAATATTCCTATCAAACATTTTAAATATGTAGGTGTACTTCTTGATACTAAACTCAAATAGAATAAACATTTGCAATCCACAATCAACAAAACTAAAGCAAAAATGGTACAATTTTATTTTTTAATCAATAAAAAATCTAATCTAAATTGAGATACTGGAAAATTAATTTATACATCTATTACACGACCAACGCTTACTTAAGCCTGTCCAATTTGGAGAAATACTGCCGAAACTAACCCGAATAATTTACAAATTACACGAAATAAAATCTTACGAAAAATAGTAAAAGCACCATGGTTTATTTCCAATATAATGAAATACAAATCACGAACATTCCAGACAAATCAGGCTCAAATTTTTTTCGATCTTCTTCCATCTGCAACTTGTGCCCAAAATCTCAATCTAGGTCAAACCGGAGAGTTAGGTCTCCGAATATATTCAAAATTTCCAAGAGGCTGGTTTCGTCCCCCCTAATTGAATATTGTGTAAATAGATTAAATTTATAATAACTTATACCAAAACTCTTGATATCAGTCTTTATATTAGTCTATTAAAACTAAATTTCTTAGTTACCCGATGGGAACCCGCAGTTAAGTTAATAACGAAATGTTAATGAACTGGCAAAAATTAACTTCTCTGAAAAACATGTATTGTTGAACAGATAGAAAATAAATACACTTATCAGGATACTAGGAGGAAATGTAAAGGGATATTTGCGCATTTCAAAATATGAAAACCCAGACCCGGGTTAGTCTGAGAGAAAATGCACGTTATTGGCAACTTTATTTTAGGTGAATATTAATAATCTCGCCCAGACATGTACTCTTTAGCGAAGTTGAAAACATGAAAACATATTCAAAGGCATGAGATTCAGGACTGTTTACTTTCTCGTTAAGAAAGTAAACAGTTCCTGAATCGATGCCGATCCGGGGGCCGAAGGATCACGGGTTGAGTCCTGGCTCGAGTATGGTTGTAATTGTGATTGTCCTTTCACCCCTCATCATCACGATATCACGCCATTCAGTATATACATACTCCTAACGTTAAATAAATTGTGGCCGCTAATGACCTCATAGTTATTGCGACCTTAAATAAACAAAAGTTATGTATTATTGCAAAAAATCAATTCTGAGATTGACGGAAATCACCTTTTTGGCGTTCCCTAATTCCTGAAAAGTAGTAATTTTATTTTATTTTTTCTTCAAAACTGCTGTCCATCGGTCAGCAGCACTACTGAGAACAATAGTGCAACAGTAGTGCTTTAACGCGATCGCACGACTTGATATTTTCCTATCGATTTGGTTGATGTCGCATCCCCAAGAATTTAAAATGGATATTTTAATTTTTGGGAGTTCTTTCCATGAATGTCAATCGATATTTTCAAATTTTTTTCTTAAAAATGGCTGCAACATTAATTTTTGTTGTTGAAATAGATGAATATACGCATATAAAAAGCGAGCAGGCACCTTTTCATTCAATTCTCTAAATTTTCGAAAATTGCAAAAGGTAATTTTTTTCGAAACTGTCAAACTTAATATTGAAGTCAGAGATCTATTTAATAATAATAATAATAATAATAATAATAATAATAATAATAATAATAATGATAGCCCAGAAGTTCAGGCATTTTACCTAAAATAGGTAGGACAAAAGGCATTTATTTTTACTAACATAGGCAAGAAAAAAGTCATTTATTCTAGCTAAAGTAGCAAAAAAGATTGTAAAAAATTAAAAATCACATTTAAAAGGAAATATTGTAAAAATTAATAATTAAAATTATTCACATTTGAATTCGAGCTCTGAAATTACAATGGCACTGGACGTGTAAGGAAACTATCATTTCTTTGTAATCATGATTCCACATCACCATCCGGTATGATGGGCAAGAATTTGTTTCATTCGCGACGCTGTCTCTTTGAAATGATATTGTACACTCCATTTTGAATCTTGCAATGCCGTCAATGAAAAGTAAATTATATTTTTAGTCCTTCGTACTTGTTTAATCGCCAACACTGAGAAGGATATATTTAATATTCTTCTCAGTGCTGTGCATACACAGAGAGCTGTCCTGAAAAGAGATTGGAGGCCAAACGTCTGTCGTTATCACGAAAAAAATCTCAAATCTTGATGGGTATTATCTTCATTTTTCATTCAGATTTTTAACACAGCCTCTGTTTCCATAGAAAGATTAAACACGACCGTGTATTCGTGTTGTCTAGGATTGCAGATATACAGGATGTCCGGGGAGGAAACATCGAAAATAAGCTCTTAAGACAATTTTCAGCATGTTTTGTCTAATAAACTACTTGGATATTCTGAATAGCTCAGCCGCAAAAAGCACTCAAAAGTTGGTTTGGAGGAATGCTTTCTACGCAAAAATTTACACAGCAGAAGCATAGAAACACTCCAAAAACATGTAAATTGTTTATTGTTTACAAAGAAATGAATATTTGCTCAGAAAGAAAAATTAACCCAGAAATAAATAAATAAAAAAACACCCAATTTACACAATTCGAATGTTTTTTTTCTTTCTCGGATTCCCAATGCTGGGACGCAACTTGCAAGAAACAATGCAATTGTATCTGTTCCAGAATAAACTTATCAGCAATGTTGCTATTTTTCATTTCGTAGAGGTGAATTTTCTGAATTCAGCGTCATTCAAAAGGAATTCCTTGCACACATTTCAATTATTCCGGAACACTTACATCTGCAGAACAACTAAATGGAGCTACAGCAAAATAATCAATATGCAGTGTTTTCAAGCATTTTCGTACATAGGCAGAAGCGTATCTAAGAAAACTGAGCCCGATGGGCAAAAACTGATTTCATATTCCAATTCATTGACCGAGTCTTAGCTAGGAACGCCATTCTCGTTTTTGCGGCCTGCCACGAACACCGACGGCCGACAGCCAGAGTAAACAGCCCCTTACTCTCATGGGCGAAAATAATTGTGAAACAGATGAATTACACAGGCCTACACCTAAAAATTTGATTTGATAATTTTGGCTAACCTTTATGCTTTTTGGTGTGCTGAAAACGGAAACTGAGTCCGTCCGTCGTCCATCACAGAATTTTTTCAAATCCACAAAACAATGAATTTTGTTTTGAAACAAATCCACAAACAAACAATTTCACATCAAAATTGTGGTGCACGCACATATTATACAATAGTATTACAAAAATATTGGTAAATTTGTAACCAATATTTTTTCTTAAACGATTTCTAACATTCTAAACACTTATTATGTTATAATAATACTCTCCCTTGGTAGGTGGTGTGGGCATGAAAGTTCTGTTCAGTGAGGAACGTAATTGTCTGTTCACGGTAGCCCCCGTCTGAAGAAAAAATATAAATAGTTATACTGGAAATTGAAGCCCATTTTTCTGCTCGTTATCCCAGTCCAGTAGTGTCAATTGAAGTGAATACATTCATTTAGGTCATCTAGTTGTGTCAAAGTGATTAAAAACGTTTGAAAGTACATTTTGAAAAAAAATATCTCATCGCCGTTGTGTTACCAGTTCTGACTACTGTTTTATCTGCGGTGAGTACACAATCAAGAAGTGCCAAAGAAATACAACAGATTTTGCCAAATATGTGTATTATACACGCTGCTAAGTTACTTGGCTCTCTTCTTAAAAACAAAAATGTATTTATTATATCAGGCACTTCTTTTTCATAGTATCGACATCGCGAAGCAGTTCTTGTTCCTTACTTTTCACAGGATGAGAATCTTGTTTATTGTAAAGACATTCGTGGACTGATGGGCCAATTTGGTGTACAATATGACCAGAATCATTGGCGTTTATTCATAGACTCATCAAAACGAAGTCTAAAAGCTGTTTTGTAACAACAGCAGCACTTCTGGGAACGTCAGTGAAAAACAAGGGAAAGGTTCCTTCAGGTCATGAAGGGGATGGAACGTAGGTATAAGTTAAGTGGAACGTGAGCATGATGAAGGACTATTGCTGAATGCTACAACGTGAATCACCTGAAGATTCGTATACCCGGAAGCGCACACGAAGTTTTCAAGAGAAAATAATACATTTTCACATCAATAATAATTAATATGCATCATTGTTTACATTGGCGAGCTTATATCTGTACGGAATAATGTATTTGGTATTATTACAACACGTAAATAAATAAAAACTGTCAGCCGATTCTGTTTTCTTACATCCTTGTAACTACTGCCTTTAGAGATTGACCTCGAGATTGAAAGAAATCTGTACGTGATAGAGAAAAACTGACATCACTTTCAGTTTCAGCACATAAAAAACAACAACAGAGATCAGATGATATTATCAAATCAAATTTCGAAAAGTTTTCTTTTGAAGATCTGCGTTACGAAACAACACTAGGCGTGAAGTATCATTCTTAGCCGAGGAATCTAAATCAACGCACACTTCTAAAATTCAACGAAATTTACTCCATTTTGAACAAAAATACCAAATTCAAAATACACAAGGTTTTATGTTAGCTGAGAAGCTAAAAGGGAAAATCCAAGCATGGGCTTGACGCATTAGACAATACATGAATACATTGTTTAATATGATATAATTGTCATGCTCGTGGACACTTACAACCGCATAGTTTACAAGCGACCATTAAAGAATAAATAAAAGAACATATATACACACTCATCGAGCATTTCATTTGAAGATACAGAAAAACTGTTTAACGATCCTGAAGAACTCCGATAGGGAAGCTCCAGAAGAGAGGCCGGGAATTTAAAAAAAAACAACATTAGTTTGGACATGGGGATGAACGTTCAGGGATAAGCGAAGTGGAAATGTTGGTTAACACAATTTTTCTTTTGAACAAGCACATCAAATATTTGCTGAGATTCTCCGCATTGCAATTTCGCTTTGGCTTGCTTTATTTCAAAATCAGGTCACGCGTAAGTATGTCTGTGAAGTTTCCCAGCAAATGTCGGCGCGTAGAGGTACGAAGACAAAAGCTTTCCAATATCCCGGAGACATCGCAGCCACTCGGGACGCAAGTGCGTCTGGCGCAAGAAATTAAAAATCCCTTCATTGCGTTACATTTATCGCGGCATCAAATTGACTTCGTTCATGCGAATCTTCGTTTTCCCCGGTCGACGAGTGTCTTAAAATATTGCACAAGGCACGGGTATCTTCGTCTAGAAAATATACCAACGATCAGGCCTATTTCCTATAAGGCTTATTTCCATATTTTTAAAAATAAATTTGCAAAAACCTACGAATAGTATTGACTTCGAACTTATTAAATTTGAAGAATTTCAAGTGAATACGGAGAAAACAAAGCCGATCGTTAATAAGAAATTCACAGATAAATGTCGGGAATTTTTAAGACCCCCTTCAGAGTTTTGTTTAACTACTTTCTGTTTGTTTGCTCTCCAGTGTTTTTTCTTTTTCTAAATGCTGTTCTAATAAATTTCTCCAAACTCCCTACAACGCTATTATTGGTAGTTAAGTAAGAATGATGATTGTAAGAAATACTTTTATTTCTCCTTTTTAATGTACTTTTTTACTTTAAGCACTTAAATTTATAACGAAATTGAATGACGAACAATTATGGTTCCTCGTTAGTTCATTATACGTCACTACTACTTCAATACACAAGTACTACCTTTATATTCTCACAAGGGAGAAAAAACACGCTTTCAGCGTAAAATACATGTATTCACGAACAAGCCAAAAACATGAAAAGAATTATTTCTCTTCCTTCATTTAATTTCCATCCTATGGGCCTAAATTCAATCCGATTCGACAAATTAATCTCTTATAACACTCACTTTCATAAGAAATCACGCTCAAAAGAAATATTAATACAGTAGCTCCACCCTCAATAGATGAAATAAAATCCTACATCCCTATGCGGTTTTTGAGTAACTCATGTGCGCAGATGTGCGGTTCCGTCACTCACAGCCACACCACTCCCGTGCACCAATCGAGACATACGAGGTGTCATTTAACGCGTCTCGGTCTCCTGATGGAGAACTGATATTTTGTTTTTGGATCTGTCCAGAAGATTCAAAGAAATTTCCAAAATCTCTTTGCAGGTCTAGGCGTTGTGATCTTCGTGAGTAAGCCGAGAATTAAACCATAGCCACCTAAATAGATCTATGTAGATGGCGTTGATGGAACTCCAGTACCCAAAGGTATTTTTCGCTCATTACGCCATAGTTTTCTTTCAAGACGTTGACAACACTGTTGACATCTATGTGAACAAGTGAAATTAATTTGAACAAAAGAGTAAATCACGTGGCATATTTCATTTTCATAGGTCATGTGTACAAAATTTTATTAGTTAGGAATAAAACTGTACATTTGTACGAATAAACAAATAAACGTTCTTTACGAAAGATAAAATAATACTCGTAATTTGAAAAAAAGTAGCCTGTTTTTGCCAACAAAACACTATCAGTGAAAAACGCATCTAAATCGATTCCGTCGATCCAGAGATTACCCCAGACAAACACGGACAATATTCTAAAAACAATTGACTTATTTTGTCTAAATAAACATACGATACTATAAAAACGTTATGTTGAAACCAGACAGACACTGCAATTGCATTTATGTAAGTAGATACTCGAGAGAAATAATGTACAAATTGCCTGTTAGGAGTAATGGTGAATTTCCAGAATATCACTCTAGAATGTCAGAAGGAAGGAAGGAAGGATCGTTACCCGGGCAGTTGACACGTGCTCATACCTACTTGCAACGCAATAAACCCGTTCCAGATGCTGAGTCGTCCTTGAAGCCAGAAGAGTTCACTTCTTAAATAGACGTACAGCATGCTATTGAGATTCAGATGTATACAACGCGCACAAGAACTAGGGGAAATTGAGAATGTCTCAGAACATGTTCTATTATTTCAACTTCACGAGACAATGTCAAAGGTTCACCCTACACCCAGAAATGTTACGAAAATGCGTTTAAGATTTGCTTAGAGTATTCAGAATTGTACTTGACGTTGAGCTATTGTACTATTCATATGCTGACTTTCTAGGGCTTTTGAATTTGGCGAATTCAATCAGCCAAGTGAGCGTGTGTTTATTTTATTCATAGTAATCAATAAACAAACGCAGAGTGTAAGAAACATATAAAGAGAGTGGATGCGGTGCTTTTTTAAAAGTACATTATGTAAGATACATTTTTGTCTCGACTTGTGACACAACGGGGTTGGCTGATAGCAAAACTTCGTGGAAAATAACGCAAGTATTGTAACTAATATTGTTGAGGCTGGAATAGTAAGTTGAATGGTTAAACACTAACGATTTCTTTTTTCACATCAGCTCCCTCTACTATTTTTTTCCACCTTAGGATGCAGAAATAAATACTAAAATCAAAGATAATTTCAGATGTTTAGAAGAATATGCTTCATCCAGTAAAGCGACATCTGCACAAAATATCCATTAAATGCCAAGCAATAGAATACACTTTGGAAGAAGTGGAAAAAAGTCCTTTCAGATCTTTGAGACTTCACGATGTTGAACTTCCGTTCTCCAACCTTACACAAGTACAGAAATTCCAAAGTATCATTAAAGATCTGAATTGAGCGAATTGAATTATTTCTTCAGGTTGCATTCGAAGAGAACATAGATGTTTGCAGAGGCTCTTTAAGGGGGGGGGGGGTCATCAATTGAAAATTTTAATTAAAAAAATTGTATAATTGGAATATTTTATTTCAAAAGTAGGCAAATGATTTGAACGAAAATTTTGTAAATTCATTTAACGAAGACTCTCTAATTATAAGTTATATGCTAGTAGCGTAGTCGTTAAGTCATTTTGCCTTGCAAAAGGTGAGGTAGATTTTATTTTGTTTATATTGTTATTAGTAAGAAAACTCTCAGTTTTCCACCTCGAAATACTTTGGTAAAAGTTTTAGAAGCCAAAAAGATAAACAAAATTTCTGGCATTTTTTGTTTCTTGCGTAAAAACTAACTTTAACTGATCTTGGCGCAAAGATAGTTATGTACAATTTTAAAGGCCACAAAGTTCTCTACAAACTTGCTTACAAACTAAATTATTTTTGTCAAGTAAATAGTAACAGAGCTTCGAGATTTTAAAATTTCACCATATTTTCCATTTTATTCTGATGTTCCCCAAAATTACTAATTGTCTCTCTAACGCAGCATTTTGAATTCTTAAAGTCATAAATAAACAGCAATTAAATATTAATGTGTTTAATACTTACTGGGGTTAACCTCGGGTGTGAAAGTTCTGGTAAGAGTGACAGTAAGCCTATACGTTCTGCCCATTAACACGATTTACTTTCACCAAAAGCATTTCAATAGAGTGAAATTACGTTGTTTCTTCTTCTGCTTCTCTTCATAACAACAACAACAACAATAATAATAATAACTATTATTATATTATTATTATTATTATTATTATTATTATTCACGATTACAAGACTGCCCTAACCACAAATAAATTTTGTGCACATGATGACATTTTCCTTAAAACTATTAATAATGCAAATGAAAACTGTCAATATAAATGGGGTCGCAAAATAACACGCATTGCTAACGAGGATTTGGTCACAAAAGAAGCACGATACCACCTTTCCTGACAAAAGAAATTGTGCAGTCCAACAGAAGATGATTAAAGCAAAGGGATTTCGCCTAGCCACTAATGTTAATGAGACCATGTAGTTCATATATTCTTACCTTGAAGGAAACTGATGAATACCACTTTGTTATTGATAACTTGATGTGCGAATACAGGGAGGTTACGGACCCGGTAGCCGTACTGTACAATCGTACCTCCTTCATACGTATGGAGAATACATATTGATAACCGACAACAAACATGTTTGTTTTTCGAAATGTTGAGGGCAAAATATTAAATGACTACTGCTACTGAAACAAGAAATACAATATCGCAGATGCACGTCACAATCTTTCAAACGGTAGGTGACCCATTCACAGGTGTATCAAATGAAGGAATACCTACCAGCAATTTCTTACAGAACGCTGAATCGGTCGTACGAGATACGTTGCCTTTATTGAGTCAGGGTTTTAAAACTCAAGAACGATGAAATTGACTTATGGAAGAAAGCAATGTATATCGTTGGGACATGCCGCTGCATCAGCAACAAGACGTAAGTCTTTCTCTTTCCTTTTGACAGTGTTAGTGCTTATGTATTCGAGACATTTGGATCAAAGCTACTTATTGATCTCTTTTTATATTGGATTCGCTTCATTGTACTTTTGAAACTTCATTACTTAAAACATCTTACGTTCTGTTAAACACTCAAAACTAAATAATGAAACATTCGGTCAGTTCTTGTTTGACAACGCAGAACATAATGTGTTTAATACTTACTTGGATGGTCTAATACTCCCCATGCCACAGGGGCAATAATGATAATAATTCCCCAAACTGCATTCGAGCTTCTTCTACGACCAAATCCTCGTCAGTAATGAGTTTATTTGCTGATCTTATTCATACTGACGGTTTTCAGCTGCATTGAATATTGATATCAAGAAAAACTGCATAATTTTGTGCACCCAATTTCTGTGTGTATAGGACAGTTCTTTTTGTAATTCTTTAACTTCAGTCGCATTCTCGTTCCCACATAGGGAAACAATAGGTTTTGAAATTGAATCTATTGTGCAAGAGCTGTTCATATGCCTGGCTGAGACTTCTCACTTTCAAGTTGATGCAGAAATTAATTCTGGATTAATACTTCGCATCACAAGGTTTAGGTAGTCACATCCTCCCATAAGAACAATTTTTGAATTGACACGATTCATTTCTTCTTCACAACAACCAAATAAAAACCAGTCCCTACCGAAACGTTAATTATTGGTAACGTTTATTGCGAACCTCTCGTTCAAAAAGGGTCGAAAAGGAAAACGAGCCACATAGCAGTAATGTAGAAGCGGTATTAGGAGCGATATAGGGGATATAGCGTGGCCGAGATTTAAGATTTCAAAATCTGTAATAAATAAGAATCTTCATAATGTTCTTTTATAAAAAATAAAATATTTCGATAATTATGAAACGCGTCATAGTAATTTATTTACCACGGTTTTCCTTCTTGGAGCAGTGAGAGCTATGTTGCACGTGAGCATTCCTTAAGTAATAAAATAAATAATAATAATAATAATAATAATAATAATAATAATAATAATAATAAGATAACGAACGTCATTTTATTTTATTGAAATGCTTTTGATACATGAAGAGCGTATTATAGTGGCCAGAACTTACAGGCCCACTGTCAGTCTTACCAAAACTTTCAAACGCGGATGAAACCTCAGTAGGTTTTGAAAACATTAGTATTTAATCGCTTATTTATAATGACCTTAGGAATTCAAAAATACTACATTAGAGATAGCATTAGTAATTTTGGGCAACATCAGAATAAAAAGGAAAATTTGGTGAAATTTTAAAATCTCGTAGCTCTGTTACTATTTACCACAGAAAAACAATGTATAAAGCAAATTTGTAGAGAATTGTATGACCTTTAAAATTGTGCAGAACTATTTTTGCGCTAAGATCAACCATTGAAAGTTATTACGCAAAAAAAACAACAACAAAGTGCCCGAAATTGTGTTTGGTTTTTTGGCTATCAAAACATTTCCCGAAGTATTTCGAGGGGGAAAACTTAGGGTTTTCTTGCTAATAACAATATAAACAAAATAAAAGAACAAAATATTCTACCTCGCTTTTTGCAAAGTGGACCCCCTATTCGCTCCCCATCGACTGCACTCTAGCTGCAAACCTACAATCTGAAAAAAATCATGTGATCAGGCAAAACCTAGCTGGTTCGTTAAATTCTCTTTTAATTAATGACAATTTGTTCAACTCAAGCCACTAGTTCCATTTTTTCTGCAACAACGCGTGTTTCAAATGCAATGTGAACGATGGGGCAATTCTGTACCGTGGAGCTCCACGTGGCCGCAAAAGTAGGCGAGTGCGACCTTGCGACCGCAAACACGCTTTCCTGCCTGGCTTTTCACAGAGGGACCGCGTATGTTTCAACGGAACCGAGCACGAGTTTACAGTAGCGGAAACGTCTGCAGTGGTTATATTCAACTTTTCATAATTTGAATTCCTGATTAAACGAAGGGTGTTTCTTGAGGCTCATATTAGTTCCAATGTTGTCTATTCATATTTACTTAACTTGAACTTTCGAAGGTCGTAGGCAGATAATTCGAAACCAGAATTTCTTTTGATTTTTAAGATGATACATTTTACTTTCTTGCATACTGCTTTTGCAGTATGGAGAAAACAGTCTATTGCTGCGAGGAAAACAGCGATTTTTCGATAGAAATACTATTCTTGCGGAGTTCTAGTAACGAAAACGTAATTAAATCTCGTTCCTATGTGTAGTTCATTACTTCCTCTAATACGATATGTAGTCATAAACCACGATTGGTGGGTTCCTGTATCCGAAAAATCAATTAAAGGCAAAAGGTCTGTCGGTCCGTTGGTCTGTGAACAACGCTAGAGGCTTCTCACCAAAACTGATATTCCCTGATCGATGTAGCTGATGTCGCGGCCCCTTGAATTCGAAACCCAGATTTTGATTTTTCCCGGTACTTCATATGAAACCTCAAAAACATTTTCAAAATTTTTTCAAACAGAGCTTCAAATTTTCTGATTCAACTTTGTCCTCGGATAGCGTAAATATCGCTTGCAAAAATTCAAATTTCAAATTTTTTCTGCGTCATTTCTGTTCTCTGCTTCAACTACAAAATTGAAGATATAGATTTTTTGCTTAATAAAAAATTGTACAAAGTTTAAATAGAATGTATAATTTTTCGAAAATATTAGTAGTTTTCGCGTAATTTTGCGTGAAATACAGAAATTTAAACTATTTTCTCAAAACGGGTACACATTTTTCTGTATATTTGAATATCGTATGTATCAAAAAATGATAAAAACACTGGCGATAGTCCATTTTCGGCGAACTCTATGTATTTTGGAAAAAATGTATTCAAGAAAATTAGCATAGCAAAAGTGCAATATTTATAGAGATTCTTTTCTCAAATGAAATCTGTTCTAGAAAAGCAGTTCATTGAAAGAGGTCATGTAAAATTTAAATACAGTCGTTAACATAATTTACCGATTTCTGAAATCCCATTCGAATGATTGATTGATAGTGATTCCGGCGGTCACTACTGAGCCATTCCACGTCAAATCGCACAAGAGTTGACACGACTTTTTTTTAAATGTACGATTTTTTTGGGTTAAATCTGGACATCAAAAAAAGAGACGTGTTTTTTTTATTTCCCTGAAAATTGATTTGTGTAGTTATGAATATATTAAAATTTGGAATTTACGCGTACTTCACTAAACATGATAAATTGTTGTTCCGAAAGTACTCAATATAAAAATTCCTGATTTGTTTCATTTAAATGTGTTTTTAAATGTGTATTAAATGTTGCTTTTAAATGTGTATTTTATTCTTCTCTAAATACATTTTTCAAAAAATTAATATTTCATTTAAAAAAATTATTTAAAAAAAAAATTAAATAAACTCGATGAGATAAAAATGTTTCGATTTTCTATAAATACACTAAGAAAAAAAGTGGGCACTCCTCATACACAGTTCTAAAATATCAATTTTATTTATGAGGGCGCTCTGTGCCTACCCATGCACTAGCGAATTGCGTTCGGCCAGTCTTTGATTAAAGAGCTGAAAAACTATAAAAAGAATGACTAGATTAAGGTTTCATGAGTTATAAGAATTTCAGATGTTCACTCTGCCCCCCAGAACAGCGAAACAAATGAAAATACAAGCCATTCCACATCAAATCACACAAGAATTGACACTGCTTGTTTTTAAATGTATGATTTTCTTTATTAAATCTGGACATAAAAAAATTAGACATGTTTCCTTATTTACCTGAAAATTGATTATTTGTGTAGTTATGCCTATATTAAATTTTGGAATATACGCTTTTCTGCAAAAATTTGATTGATTGATGGTTCGAATATACTTAACATAAATATTCCTGGTTTGTTTCAGTTAATACTTTGATATGCGTATTTCATTCCTCTGTACATTACTTTCTCAATGAATAAATATTTCATTAAAAATTGCAATTATTAAAAAAAATGAAAATTTCTGTATAAACTTGCTCAGATAAAAATTTGAGAAAATATAGGCCTATTTCTTATTTAATTTTCTACAAAACACAATAAGAAAAAAAGTGGGCACTGAACACTTACAGATCTAAAAAATGTATTGTAAGTATGCGGGCGTGCGCTTCTTGCCCCTGCACTAACGAATTGTGTTTGATCAGTCTCTTATGCAAGTGACGAAAAGAATGACCTCTGCCTGATTAAGGTTTCAAGAAATATTAGTAACTCTAAAGTTCACTCTGTCCCAGAAGGGATGGGTGACAGCGAAACGAATTCTACTACTGCTTTTCGTGACAGCGAAACGAATTTTACTGCTGAGTCCCTTTGCGTCCTAGGAATGGGATGCCCTCCTCACCTTGCTCGTGAAATACAACACACCACTTGTCAATGGACATGATTAACATTTCCTGAAGATCAGTCCCAATACGCATCTTATAAAGAGAGGATTGCCAGAGTAAATTTTGCGAATCGTGTGTATAATGTGCAACATGAGTGACGATCACTGTATGACATACAACAATTGTTTCAAAAATTTAATCTTTCTAATCACGATTTTAAGAAAAGAAAATCCAGAAGTCGCATAACCCACGATTTACTGGTAAAACTTGATTTAGAAGAGTCATTAGATTGGCGAATTTGTGATTCATGTCGGAAAAAAGGGAGTTGGCTTCCAAAAATGCTTCTTGTTAGTGAAGAAAGCGTCCAGATCAGTGGCTCCCTTGGCATTAGCGAAAGTAGCGGAAAGTCCAGTGAGTATAGTGAAAACAGTGGAACTCACGGAAATGACAATTTAAGCTCATCAGATAGATCAAGTGTGTGTGAAATGAATGTAGGAAAGATATACAAGAGTTTAATAGCAATAGGAGATACCCCCGTGAAAAAAAGAAAATTGCAATAAAAACTGTATTCCCATGAGAAATTTTAGACAGTACAAAGTGCTACCACATCATTTTTTTCACACTAAAGATCCTTCGACATCAATTGAAAAATCATTTTATCACTGTAACAATTAAGACATTAAGAAACTTATCGATTCCTTTCACTCAACAGATCACAAGACATTGAAAATTATAAATTGACAATTTTTGAAAGTTGGAGATACAATAAAATTAAAAGACACTTCGCAGCAACCAAACATGTGATAAAAGTGGCTAAAAAGTTGGATGAAGAAAATGGAATTTTGTTCAGACCAGAAAGTAAATTCGCTAAGGCATTTGAACTGTGCATTGTGTCGAAAGTTCAGGAATTCTAAAGTAAGAGTACAAATATTTGAAGTGAGTAATGAGGGACCAGAAAATTTCAAAATATCAGTCATAACGTGAGTCAAGAATCCGTCATTTAATAACCAAACACAATCGTTCAGTTGTACTACCTCAAGAAGTACTTAAATTACTGCTTCATCCAAAGAAACCCATTGCCAGTAACGCAAGAAAAGCGTCTGTTGCAGAAATCTACTTCACACTGGTTCGTAAAAAATTAACATTTCTTGAAGTTACTAGATCCCACTTTAATTTTTCTGGAGTTGCCAACAATACTCTAGTGCGTTTATTAATATTTAAAAAATATATATCTCATCGAGTTCACAAAAATTTTCAATTTTCAAATTTTAATTTTAAAAAAATGATTGAATTGTGAAAATTTAAGAATTTAAATATTTTGCAAAATTTCAAAATTTAAACATGTTTTTGAGTTTCGAATGGAATTTGAACGGAGTTTCTATAATTAATGTATTCAAATATGTGATACTTTTAATTCAGTGAAGTGTGTCATTTTTAGCAAATTTCATCATGTAATATTTCCGAAAATAATAATCAGAAAAAATAAAAATACACGTTAACTTATTTGATCCATATAATAAATAGAAAAATTATAAAATAATTAAAAATACGAAGGTCAAATTTTGATCTTTTTTGTGCGATTTGACGGGGAATGACTACTAGGGACATTAGTCCAGTCCGTGTAGCGCATGTTTTTTTTCTCGGGAGGTGGCGAGTTCTTCCCCCGCTGGATGGTAAGATCCGGGGCCGACCGACCGTCGGCTAGCGGATTTTTCCCTAATCAGGAATCTCCTACCAACTAGACACCACCATAGTCGGGACAAGCTCTAAGCTCCCGACCGGTCTCCCGGTACGCCTGGTAGTGAAGTGTATGATACTGTAAGCGTGTGTCTAAGGGGAGAGAATAGGACAAGGAAGAGGAAGGAAAGATCGCGCGCGGTCCGTGGCCTGTTTGTTAGGGTACCGCTCTGGCATTTCGCTAGTGTTGATCGGAGAAACCACGTAAAACTACCGATCAGAACAGCCTGCCGCTAGAATTATCTTCTAGACAGCGACTAAATTCGACCTAGCTGACAAGCTGGTATCAAAAATCCTGCCACCGTCGGGACTCAAACCTCAGACCTCTCGGTCAGAGGGACTACAGTGACATATTCGAATTTCTCGCACTTCTTTCACTATAATCTTTCAAGGGTTAACAGGCTGCATTGCAAAATGGGAACACTGCGACAAGGCAGTTTGAAGTTCTCAGAAGATTTGTTGGCGGGGTTTCTGGATGAGTGGAACAGTGTTTTGGATTGTCGAATTTATGTTGGTGTATTAGCTTCAGTTTTCGCGCCTAATGCGCTACGATTGGTAACGAGTTTTACAAATGACGGCTGAAAAGTGTTAATATGGACAGAAATTGCGGTACCAAAATTTTACGTAACCGTTAATTGTGCGAGAAAGTAAGTGCTGTTGTCTGCAGCGAGTTGCGGGTTAAATCTGCACACAATAGATTGATGTTTCCGGGCGCGTCAACTGCTCTGGTCATTGGCCCCGTTAGTGTAGTGCATGTTTTTTTCTCGGGAGATGGCGGTGATCTTCCCCCGCTGGATGGCGAGATCCGGGGCCGACCTACCGTCGGCTAGTGGGGTTTCCCCCTAACCAGGACTCTCCCACCAGCGGGGCACCGCCTCAGCCGGGACAATCTCTAAGCTCCCGACCGGTCTCCCGGGATATGTGGTAGTGTAGTGCATGTTAGTGTAGGTGTGTGTGTGTGTGTAAGGGGAAAGGATAGGACGGATCGCGCGCGGTTCGTGGCTCGTTTGGTAGGGTACTGCTCCGGCATTCGCCTGGTGTTGATCGGAGAAACCACGGAAAACTACCGATCAGAGCAGCCGGCCGCTAGAATTCTCCTCCAGACAGCGACTGAATTCGACCTAGCTGACAAGCTAGTGTCGAAAATCCTGCCGCCGTCAGGACTCGAACCTAGGACCTCCCGGTCAGAGGCACTGCAGTGACATCAGTCGATGCACTGAGCTACCGCTCCCGGTTTTTAACATTTAGTACAAATAAAATTTTAGCTTTTCGCACTCCTTCATATAAACTTTAACTTTGCAAATTCTCAGACTTCTCCGTTTGCGCAAATGCAAAAAGGGGTACAAAAAATTATTTTCAAATTTTAAAATATATTAAAATTCAAAAAATAAAAAAAATTGAAAAAATACAAATTACACGTGTGTTTTTATAAATGCACAGAGCAGAAAAACCACAGTGCCGAATTATGCCCTATTAGTCAAACATGAATTCAAGAGGAAGAGCGAACGCCTCTACCGCGCCCCACCTTGGGCACTAAACGGTTGTTCACATTATGTCGCCAGGAAGTTTTGAAACAATTGCGGAAACCTGACCGAGCAATTGCGCAATTTCGGGGCAGCCCCTCGTCAATCCCCGGGTGCGGGTAAGGCAGTGTTGGTGCTCGTGGGCAGGAAAGCAAGCCTTCGATAAAATTATCGCCAAGCGACGCTAACGGACTTCGAGCGGCGAGATAGACATCCATCTCCCCCTCTCTCCAACGAAGCCTACGACACTGCTGACCGACCTAAGGGAACCGCCACCATCTCCAACCGCTAAAATCCAACCGTTTTAATAGAAATTGCGTGCGATACTCTTCCTACATTTCGACACTTATCGGTTTCGCCCGCATGTGCCGACAAGCATTGCCCTCCATTTGGGAGGACAACCTTCCATTGACGTATATTGTCCTCTCGTCGTCCTTTGTATATTAAATGCCGTCCTTTTAGCAAATTTTTAACACTTGTTGTAATTTATTTTATCACATGAGTAACATCTGCTACGTTGCATAATTTATTGTTCAATTTATAATAGAAAACCTGAATATTTTTTTCTCAGCGCTGACATACATGCATGATAGTGTCTAGTGTGTGTCTAGCCACTGAAATAAAAAAGAGACGCTCAGATCATCTTCATACGGATTTTTTCACTTGAATCGCAAACGGTGAGAATACAGAAATAGATCCGATGTTAATCTAAATTAAATATTTATAAAAGGAAATGTGTTGTTGCGTTTTTTTTCTTTCCTATCGCGTGTCATCCCTTTTATGAGTACATTAACATTGTTGGCAACCCTAGTTCCGACCCTCCGGACAGTCACGTGGCAACCGGCGTGCTCTGAAGAGTCGCGCTGTTGGTGGCTCTGCAACACTGATCAAATTTACTTTCTCTGACATCGCTGTCCTACATGAAAATTGAGGCAAACTTTTGAGGATACATATTATGAGATCCAAACTGAATGTATACATAACAAATAAGAAATGAAATGTAAACATAACCTGAAAAAATAAAATGTACAGCATTATATAAAACATGTAAAATTTAATAAGTCAAAATAAAATAAACTTAAAATAGTCTCTTACATAAAAAGGAATACAAATAAAAACCCTGACAGAATTCAAGGAAATAAGCCAAGAAAGCTTTCAAATCGTTCAAGAATCCGAAACACTACTACTACTACTACTACAGATTAGTATTCCAGGGTTGCATAACCACGTGCGCAATAAACAATGTAGGGCGCACAAAATGCGCTGAAGTTTGCAGATTTCAGTACGAATACTTTAAACAGTGGCCATCAACAACCCAATAAAAATATATCTAAATTTTAAGATACATTACAGCTGCAATTACTGCACAATTCAATATTAACAGGATGGTATTAGAAAGCCACGTTTCTGTTTTGGTGCGGGATTACACTTTGCTTGTAGCCCTAAGAAAAAAACGGCATGTCGCGCATAGGACTTCGCGCTCAGGACTTCACAGGAAATCCATGAAACAAAAAAATACGGAACACGTTCCACAGCGTGTTAATGCTGGAAACGAATCTACTTCCTACTTATAACTCACACTTCAGATCCAAAAATAGTCTATAAGACGAAACAGCTCATTGGAAAATTCGGCTCGTTTATAGGTCGTCAATGGTCGTTAGCGCCGGAGGCGATTTTTGGACGACTCACCCAAGTCTGGCCACAGGGGCGAAAAAGCTTCGTCCACCAACATGTTGAGGACACACTGCCCAGAAGAGTAAGAGACCGGTCTCTCCACCGGCATAGCGACGACACAAGCACCCTCTTCGCCCTTCGGAGGATATCAGGTCATTCCACTTTCCAGAGCGAACCATCCATTTCGTCGAGAAGGTCCGCCTTTTCTTCACGAAATGTGTGAACCCTGCCTCGTGCAACTATGTCCAGTTTTCTTCCGGTCGCGCCACACTTATATGATAGATTCCGAATCTTCGATCATCACCCGTCGGCGACATTCGTGTCACGAGAATGTCGATCCGAGAGCCAGAAGAACGTTGCTTTCGCTATCACACGCTAATCTCCCGACCAGCAATGGATTCGACCGCTCTTGGGCTACGAGTACCGGCGCCGCCGACACCTGAATCACACGGCCGTCCCACCGGCGCGGCGAAAACGACCGCCCGCGACCCGCCTGCGTTGCACATGACGTCACGTCGTCACAGGCGAAGGAGCACGCCGCGCCGCCAGGGCGGCCCGTCTGCCCCGCCCCCTGCGGCTGCCGACGTACGCACTGTCGTTCCTGCCATGTGCATCCTACTCGACCACTCGAACCTCACGGCCACAGAACCTCTTCCTCGATCTTGATTGCCTTGCTTCCGACAAAGTGCTGAGCAGGTGCTGAGGTAGAGAAAGGGGCGCGTCAATTCAGGGAAAGGAAGAAACGATCCATACGGAAAAATGGGCGAAAACCTAACACAAGACACCGCCATATGAATTATCTTGCAAGGACGCAGAAATATAGTTCTAAACTAAACTTCAAAGGGTAAACTCTCCTCAGACATTTCCTCTGATTACCTTATTTCGGATTCTATGTAGGCAAAGTACACATGGTACCCAGCATTGCTGAAATTCTGACAATGGTATCAAATAGTTTCCATAAATTCAACAAATGTCCAAATTATCAATATTATAAAAATTATGCAGTCATTATTTTGTTTATGTTTATCTTTTGTTTCAGCATGGAAATGCAAGTACATGCAATTTAGGGTTAATGCATTAAAACCTGATGTTCCCAAAACGCTTACAAAACTTGCGTATTCTACTTTAGAATAAGATGAAAATTATTTCTTAATATTTGCATGTTTCTTTACTGAAAGAAATGCCACAAATGTCACAAGTAAATTCACAAATTTAATATCAAATTATTAAAATGTTGTTCCTCGTGGATCATTAATGTTGCAAAATAATAAAGGAAACTGTTCACTGTTACTGAAATCTAACTCAACCAGCATAAACCTATTGCTTCTTGAAAATCTTAAGACAAAAAAATAACTTTGCTAGTACACAAAAATGACAACATTCATGCACCAATAACAAAGTAGAAATCAATTGCACCCTTCCATCATGCATTTATGATATATAGAATACACACAAAAGATAAATCGCATCAGATATATACAATATTTAATTCTTCTTGCAAATATCAGAACAACACTCACCGAAACTAAAAGAATTTCCCACCGGTGGCAATTCCGGAAAAAACATTTCTGACACATCTTCAACTCCATTATCTTCGAGATGATCCGTTATGCGCATACTTGATTACGTTCACAATACTTAATTAATGTCTTGGTATTGTAAAAACACAAAAAATAATTACTGAACGAAAACGAAACTATCCATTTTTGTTCCCTTTCTTCCACGTTTCTCGCGATCGAAAGTACACCCAGCTCAACGCAGAGGACACAGCCGGATTTTGCATCCGTCAATTCTGGCGATCCATGCGCACTCTATAAAACACAAATGAACCACGATGGACCAAAACATCACAGGAACAGCGCTCTGCGGAAACCTATCGGGAAGAAGGAGAACCAACTTCGGGAATGGCGGACACGCGGAATGGTAAGAAAATTTGTAATTCTTTGTGTTATTGATTAATTCCCTCTATTTATTATTTTAAAGCTCCATTAGCATTTCAATTACAGCTTTGTTTTGTGGCTTTTTTTAGCCTCGACGTGTTTACTTTACACTGCTGTATACTTGATGATTTCCGTCATCGTGTATTAATGATGCCAAAATCAAACGTTTGTGTACGAATACCTGACTTTTTTTTCAGATATTTTCTCCGCAGCAGGAGCTGCATCTAGCCAGTCTTGTGACCCAAAGGTAAGTACATTTGTTCAACTGCACATTACCTCGTATTAGGCTGTTTACATATTGGTTTTAATATTTGGCTTTTTATTATTGTTAAACTTCAATTTTATGGTACTAGGAGTCTTCCTCAAAGTTAGTTGTGATGCAAGTTACTTCAGCGGAACCAAATGGCAAGGAAGAAAAGAAAGAAAGTGATACTGACAAGTCATTTTCTCCAGTTGCAAGAGCATTTTCATCTCCTAAATCAGGTACGGATATTTTGTTTACATACTCTTTTAATATCTACATACCTTAGTGAATTATTAAAGAACATTTATTTGTGTATGGTAGATGTTGGGTGAATTTGAAATGAATTGTAATCAAGCCTTATTCGATTTCCAAATCTCAATGGTATCTTCTGCTCCAAACTGACTGTTCTTTCACACAGATAATCCAATTCTTTCATCACCACGTTTTGGATCTTCATTTGGTACCAAATCTTTTGCTCTACGACAAAGTGCTTTTGGTGCATCTAAATTTGGTGGAGGATCTACTTCATCTTGTTTGGCTACAAGTCCTAAACCTATTGTTTTACGCCCCTCTCAGTTAGCAGTTGGCAGCTCAGAAAACCAACAAGCATCTCTTTCAGCATCAAATGAACCTAAAATAAATAATCCTTTTGCAAGAGGTATGTGAAATGATCTATGTATCACAAGAGGGTGGCTTATAATTACTACGCAAGTTGTATTTTCTTTTAGTTCCTGCAGTGGCTGAAACAAATTCTGAAACTCAGGCTAAGGACACTGAAAAAAGTGAACTAAGTGAATCGGAAACAAATTCAGAAATAAACAAACAAAATACACCAATCAAAGGAGGCGTTGCTGATGCTTCTTCAAGTCATAAAGCTGATGCATCTGTAAATTCTGTGCTGTCATCTCCTAAATTTGTACCTCTTGGCACCCCAGTTAATCAGAAAGATGAAACAAGGTAACAACATTTCTGGATCTATATTTTAATATGAGAATTCCTGAGTTTTTGATGTATATTTGTGTTTCAGTTCATCAGGGTCTGTGACAAATCCTTCGACAGGTGTTAGCGGATTTGTGTTTGGGCAGAATCTTCATGAACGAGTGGTATGTTTTCTTAGAGGTGCATGTACATAGTGTGGTTCACTGTATTGCTAAAATAGGATACATGTTGTAATCTCTAAAATGAATGTATCTTATAAGAACTAATCATTAAATTGTATACTTCGATTACAAAATGAGGTTCATAGGGACTTTGTCAGCAGTGACGGTGCCATTCAATTGGGAGCTTGAATGTTGCCTAGTGATGTTTAAGCTCCCAATTGGATGACAGCATCACAGCTGATGAAGTGTCAACGGACCTTATGTTTAATTGAAGTTCACCAAATTGTCATTTTATATTATATACATAGTCAAGGTGTAGTCCAGAGAATTCCAACATTTTTTGAAATTCTCCAGAATACGTCTTGTTTTGGTTATAAATACTACATTGTTTAAAAACTTTTTTTTTTACTTTGGTGTTGTGAAGGAGGATTTTTCAAAACCTATATTAAGGAATTATTTTCATGGAAGTGAAAGAATCGCTGGGTTGTATTGAAGAGCAAGGGCTTCAACATGGCTTAGTCAGAAACCTGATGTTGAGGTTGTTGCAACAAACAATGATTTAAATTACCAACTGCAAACTAAATTTGCAACACTTGTATCTATTGATGTCGAATGTTCCTTTTCTCTAAAGAAGTATTTACTTAGTGTCCAGTAGTCTCTTTTGAAAAAAATATTGCAATGTTAAATGTTATTTGTTAACAGTTGAATGGACTTGGGACTTTTAATAGCAATGGGTTTTGGGATTTCCTTGAGGCAAACTTTTCAAACCGTGGTTGAATTTTGTATTCTTATACGTGATGTTATTGGTTTTGGAACTGTTTGAATATAAACACTTGAAGTTTGCACCTATTTACTAAAAGAATCAGCACTTTTGCTTAAATTTTGCACCAAAAATTCCTAGCTCTGCTAATTACGATTTTAGAGAGTTACAAGATGAATTTTCCCTAAAGCACTTTCGCTCAAAGTGCATTGGTTTGCATTGCAGAGAATATTTTATATTAATCAGGAATGTTTTATATAGTAAAATCTGCCTAAGCCGGAATCGATCGGGAAACAAAAAAATTCCAGTTTAGGGAGGTTTCCGCTTTATGCAAGGTTGTCCATTTTATGACCTGATATTGATGTTTCTGCCCTGAAAGCAGTAAATTACATGACTATTATAATTATCAAAATACATTAGCATATAACGTATTTATGAAAGGAATCATCAATAAATAAATATTAAACACTCTTCATTGACAGCTTCGTATTTTAGTTGAAAAATACACAACTTCTTGGCTGTATTCAGAAGGCTTGCTGACTTCAATGCGTCACTACTCAGTACTATGACTTCCTCGAGCATGGCCTTGAGTAATGCGTATCTTAGTCGAGAAGTTATGATTTTCAATGTGGGGCAGGGAGACATGCCATACACCTTCCCATGCTCAGAGAATCGGGAGATAGGGAATTTCCTTAAGACCTACGCCTTGAGAGACAAGCAAACCCAAGGTCGAATTCTACGATGACAGTTGAAGCCCATCTCTTTCAATGTGCAGCTGCCATGACTAAATCGTGTGTCACAGGGATAGAGAATTTAAAACAAATGTGCATTTTATTAAGAACATTTCTCGTCTCTGCCAAATTGCATTAAATTCACAGGAATTCTGTTTTGTCAAGATTTTTTTCCTGCAGGACCTGAAAAACCGATCAGTTACCATGTTGAAGAGGTTCTGTTTTATGCTGTATGAATGCCATTTAACTTCACTGGCCGGAGAAATTTTACCGGTTTAGGCAGGTTTCCGGCTTATACAGGTTCCATTTTAGGCATATTTTACTGTATTAATCGTGTTGGCTGGAGTCTCTCCCTTAACTGGGAAAAGCATAGTAAAGTGTCAGTTTGAGTATACGAGTAACTTATTTTAAACATACTAGGGAAGTTTCATGTCCTGTGCAAGAGAATTATTCACTATTTTGTAGATAATCTATTTTTTCTGTGGAGAATTGCAAACTAGATTATTGAAGGTGTATTAAAGTCACAAGCATGTTTTTTATATGTTGAAGTGATTTCTAGACGAGTGCAACAGTTTTTTTTAATTTTATGGGAAGTAAACTGTAGACTCCCACCTGTACTCTTCTTCCTTCCTCCTCTCCTCTCTTTCTTCAGTAAAGTTGATATCACATAACAATTTTTTGCTGGACACTAGGCACAACTAGATACGGTTCAGTTTGGTATCTGCATTTTCTATGTGACAATCATGTTTTTATGAATTGTTGATGACTAAGTGAACCAATGAAGTGCTGTTCGGTGATAGTAGTGCATGGTATCCTGCATGTTAGGTAAAATGAGGGATGAGGAAGGTTTGAAATTTCATGTGGGTATTCCAGTTTCAAAAATAAGTTATTGTAGTTGTACTAGAGATGTAATGATGCATTAGACACTAAAACAGTGCCTTCATATCTTTGTTGGACTACCAGTATCATGAACATTAAATGTTTTTTCAATTTGAACAATTAGCTGACTTTTGATTACGTGGTATGACACAATCTGATGCATCACATTTTCATAATTTATTGGCTTGCTATACAACTATTGCTTTCATTAATTGATAAATAAAATTCCATTGATCATAAATTTGCTAATATTGCATTCCATCTGGCTAAGATTTGTGAGTGTCTGTCCATAAAAGGACAGACCCTCAAATGGGAACTTTGTTATTGTTTACTTACTCCATGAAAGGTCATTCTAACAAACACCAAAACAAACCAAATTTTTTCTGTTCCCCTGTCTATTTACCTAGTAAATTATTATAAATCTATTAATATATAATATTTTTATAATAATAATAATAAATAAGTAAACTATTTCATTCTAACAAAACTCAAACATTCACTAATGAATTAAAATTTTGCCAAAGTTTTTATCTGTATTTCTTTCAAAATATAGTTGAAATTCATTGTGTTTTATAATTAATATTTATCTTATATTTTATATTATTATTTATCAAACCATTCTACCACAGTAGCCATTTTCCAGACATAAATGTGATTGATGCAGCTGTGCTGGATTTTGTGTGAAGTCGTATGATTGAGCACAAAGTTGACTACTAACAAATGGACGTTATGATTTATTTTTTCAATCGTGTAATTCAGTCTCCAATTTTGTCCATCAAAAGCACATTTTAAAAAAAGTTATTAAATCCAATTTGCAAAATTACAAAAAACCTGCAATTACTGTACTAATTATTTCGTGTTCCTCTCACGTCATTAATATTAAACTTTTTTTCCTCTGTAATGTCTGTCCTGGGACAAATATAAGATAGTTGATGTTCTTAAGAATTTATTTTCTTCAAAATAATGAAATTTTAAACATTTTTAACAAAAACAAAATGTCTGAGGTCAGCACAATTTCATTATATGAAAATTCTACTGCAGTGTTTTTGGGAGACAGTTATATCAACGATTTTGATTTGTGGAGTCAGACCTGAGAAGTGCTTTCAATCATAGAAAAGGAAAAACCTTTAGCAACATAAACTCAAGCAGTACATGGGAAAACGTTTTCTCTTGCTTAGAAGAAATTTGAGATCTCTATGTTTTTGAATTCAGATTTGGGTTGCAACAGAACTTTTCCTGAGCATTTTAAAAGTTGGATAGGCTCTGCTGTGTCATCCTGTACTTTCAGTAGTTGTTGTTTGGTTGTGCAATACCAAATGAGACTGTTGTCACTTTCTCATATAGATAGATAGATAGATAGATTTATTAAAGTTCGCTTTGAGCTAATGCTCGGTGGCAAACATGATTACAACTAGATATACAACAATTACAAAACTATTACGAATATTTACAAATGTAATTTCAATTAGAATTAGAGATTGATTTTGAGTTATCTGTAAGTTGATTTATAAGCTTTTCTAACACTTCACTCCACTTCACTTCACTTCACTGTATAAGGGAATGACCATATTAATAATAGTAATAATAATAATAATAATAATAATAATAATAATAATAATAATAATAATAATAACGATTATAAAAATATAACTAATAATAACAATAACTTAAAAGTTACATCAAAACCAGTAAGTGTTAATAATTATGATATCAATAATAATAATAATAATGATAATAACAATAGTAATAATAATAATAATAATAATAATAATAATGATAAAAGTCTCAGTATGATGACCTACATAGAATTAAGTATATTTTTAAATTTCACTACATTAGAAGGAAGAGTCTCTAGTGCTTTTGCAGGTAGTTTGTTCCAATCTACAATAGTGCGATTCACAAAGGAGAACTTGCCTACATCAGTTCTAAACACAATATAGAGAAAGTTAATGTATTTAATGCTGCTAAAAATCTTGAGATTTTGATGGCAAAACACATACCAAGAGAGTCCCTAATACCAGATAATATGGTTTTTTGAAAAAAAATATTTTTCTCAAGGATGACTAGTAGTACAATTGATGTTCTCCCTGTGAAAGAATGTTTTCCAGAATTGATGTTCTCCCATTAATCAGGCTTCATGTGAGGCCCTGAAATTAGAAATGGATCTTTGTTTATTTGATAGCTCTTTATTAGACATTTCATTCATTACCGAAAGAACATTTTCAAAATTCTCTAAAAATTGGCTTTAATTTTTTTCTTTAATTTTGGCTTTAATTTTTTTCTTCTTCAATGAAGAAAAGTATGCTTATAATTATCATAAACATTATTTTTTTTACACTAAAACCTCTCCTATTCCTCCGTTGTATATTTTTTTGTTAATGAAATTGATTCTTCAGCAGTTGAACTTCCAATAATTTTTGATGAACAGAGTTTTCAAAATATTTTAATATTTGTACAGTTTTTATTTTATGAATATACTTGAAAAGTCCAAAATTTGCTATTCATTATGCACTTTAATGCACTTTTACTTCATCGTATACATATGTATAAATGGGGTAATAAACAGTGTACAGCAAAAGTTTTTGCTTGGTAGTATGCTTATAAGCGGGCTATGGTTAAGCATATCTTTGAGTTATTTTCTTGTACACATCTGTTTGTTTTGTTCCAAGTGTAAGGTGTCTTGAGTAGAGGTTTTGAAAACTGTTTCTGCATGACTTCAGATGTGTGAAACTCGGTTTTCACCGAATGGCATGTAACGGGATATTTACAGCTAAAACATTATGTGTCATAAAGTCAAGAGATTCTCAAAACTGAGAATTATTAAGATTAAAAATTCATCATCATTCATCAATGATTGAAATCTGATTTTTTTTATTTTAGAAAAATCATGAGTTTTAGAAACTCCAACTGCAATTGCACAGAAAGCGCCACAGGCTGGCAGCAGGGCATCACCAGTTGCCTTTGAGGGACTTAGAACATCGGTTTTCAGTCTTCATTTAAATATCATTGCAGTAATAATGATTACAACTTATTACAATACAAATATTAGTTTTTGTGT
The DNA here is from genome assembly GCA_011170035.1 of Teleogryllus occipitalis. Taxonomy (NCBI): domain Eukaryota; kingdom Metazoa; phylum Arthropoda; class Insecta; order Orthoptera; family Gryllidae; genus Teleogryllus; species Teleogryllus occipitalis. Next base: position 63,614 of record BLKR01002283.1, on the reverse strand, counting down.
TTAGTTATTTAATGAATAAGTTCAACAACAGGCAAATACTTTTTCATCTAACAATTACGGATTATCTTTAAAAACAAACAAACAACGAGAAAGTCCAGTCTTGCAGTATATGTTTTAAAAAAACTGTGCGAGTAAGTGCATCTTAAGACGCAATTTGAGAAAAAAAGATCACTTATGTGTAAGAATACACTGCAATGATTAAAACTAACGAAGTTTTAGTACAAATTATGTTATGGATTCAAATAAAAAATTAGATTTTTTGGATTTGAAAAACAATCATGATTTTTAGAAACCGTATGGAAAAGGGGAAAAAGTGTAATCAAAAGAAGAATTTCTGTGGATGTGAGCAATTTTAAATCGGTACCTTTAACCACTTAACAAAAAAGCCTGAGTTTACTTGGGGGTTTTAATGTTTAAAAAAAATTTAAAGGCCAGAGTATAGTTGTGTTCTTAATATCAATAATAAAAATATTGGAAATTCTTGGACCACTTTTCATTTCGTAATTGGTAAGTTAAGGGGTTAATAGTGAACTGTTGTATTGTTATGTCAAAATGTTAAATCAGTATTTTCATGTATTTTTACAGCAGGCCACTGTAAAAATACTCTCCAATTCAATCTCACAACTAAAGAAAGTCCTGCTGACTGATAATAACAGTGCTAAACAACGGAGAAAATGTTAACTGTGTTATAACTTGTGTCAGGTGGGGAAATATTTTTCCGGGGGGGGGGGGGGGGAGAAAAAGAAAAACTCCTATAATGCAGTGTTATAATACAGTAAGTAAATACTGTAACTGTGTTATAATACAGTAAGTAAAACTTTTTAAAATGCCAAATTTGTGGGTATTGGTTGAATTGTGGAAGTACTAATTAAGTACATACATGTTAGCTGTTGTTTGGAAAGGAAATTTTCTAAACCATATACTTAATGTTCTTATGAAGGATATTACCATAGAAGATATTTTCCTCTATGGTAATATCTTATAACTAGGGAGAGGATAGTTTTGCTCTAAAAAATCTTAAAATATGCATTTATGACCTAAAAATTCTGAAATATACACTATAATACACATTTATGACCTAAAATGTCTAAAATATTCACTTTAATATGCATTTAAAATTAAAAAGATTTTATTTCCTGAATAAATCTTTCTTAATAAAATTCTGGAGTAGTATGCTTGGAATGAAAAGATATATTTTTGTGCAAACGTAATATAATCTAGCTTACTCCTTAGGAGAAATAATTGAAGTAAATATGCACCTTAATGAAGTGCATTGTATGTCTTCTTTCGTTTTTTCAGCCTGGTTTAAAAAATATATTCTCAAGAAATATCCTACATTTGCACATGTATTTTATCACCCATAGAAAAGAAGAAAAAATACAAATTGTGGCAAATCTAATTTTTCTAATCAATGAATGCTCACAAATAAATAGATTCTATATGAACATAAAAACCTTTTAGTGATAAGTTTCTATTTTAATGAAATATCCAATATATGCTCCTATAATTACACGAATATGCACCAACAGGAAAAATCAGTCAAATATGCGCTTTTAATCTACAGCATCCAATTCTAACCAAATGTCAAAAAATTTCACTTAGTGATTGCCCTGAAGTGACAGACAAAAACATGCAAAATCATAGAAATCTGCTCCCTACTTATTATATATAAAGTATATCTTAAAGTGACTCTTAAATACACATGTAATGTATATTGTGTCAAGTTTCATAACTAGTAATTGAACTTGCAAAGTCTTGATTTATGTGTTAGAAGTTCGGTTGTTTAATGATTGATTGAATTCTATTTGTTTAGAAGCAGTACACGTATGATTTGAAAATTTAAATTTTCATGTCTGTTATGTTTCAGGAGGTTGCGAAACCTGAAGTTCCAGAGACGAGTATTAGTGTTAGCGATACATCTAATGTGAGTTTGTTGAGTTGTGCTCCTATGATGGTGTAATTTATTTTAAAATACTAATGTCAAGAGGAAAAACTAATTTTTTATTTGTATTTTTTAAGCCTACTCCAAGTTCTTCTGCATCTACCAATGGAACATCTGAAATGCTTTTTACCTCTGTTCTACAGAAGGAATTAGGCACAGTGAGTGATTCAAAATAAGTCTTGTTTACATCTTGCTGGATCTTGAAGACAAAATCTAATTTTGTATTATAATTTTTTAAAGGAAGAAAAATGTGCTAGTAGTAATAGTAATGACAGTGGGGAACGTCCAAGTAAAAGCCTAAGTGAAGCTGCTCGTGAATATGAAGAAGCTAGAGCTGTGAAAAGAAAGTATGAAGAAGTTACTGTAGTGACAGGAGAAGAAGATGAAGCTAATGTTTTGCAGGTAAATGTAGTATATGCTGTTAACCTAGGCAGAAATTCTGTTTTAATCCTTCATTACCTGAAAAATGTTTTCTAATTTATTTTATTCAGCTTAATTGCAAGTTATTTGCTTTCGATAAACCCACATCAACATGGGTAGAAAGAGGACGTGGTAATTTGAGATTAAATGATATGGATGGACCAGATGGTTTGCAGTCAAGAGTGGTGATTCGCACTACTGGAAGTTTGCGTGTGGTGCTCAATACAAAGGTAGTATTTTTCATATTTTGTTAATGTGGTCATCCATACAATTTGTCATAAATGTGTCTTTTGCAGATATGGGCTGGAATGGTCGTTGATCGAGCAAGTGCCAAAAGTGTACGACTTACTGCCATGGACAACACTGGTCAGATTAAAGTGTTTTTAGTTATGGTAAGTTTGCATATACAAAAGATCTGTCCCCACTTCGTTTGGTGACCTTGTCAGCCAAATGCGGCATGATGATGTGCTTATTTAAAAAGTTTGGAGGAGTCTTCCAAGACATTGCAAACTGACCAAACGTGTACTGTCCCGTGTATCTGAATGGAATTATGGAGGTTTATTTTCTTTGAGATACTTCATTCTTTTTCAGAAGTTTTTGCTGGTTAAAGTTTCTGTGTTAACAGACATCTCAAGTTCTTTCTAAAATCTCTGTTTTTATTTACCTGAAAAGATAAAAATTGTATTTTGTAATGTACCTATGTCTGTTAATTAAAATAAAATAAATAGTAATTTGAATGTTCTAGGCCAGCCCAAAGGAAATTGAACAATTGTATCAAGCTCTGACATCTCGAGTGGCTCGCAAACAGCAGTGCAAGACTAGTAAAGGTGAAAGCTCTAGTTCACAACCTCCTGAGTACAAAGAAGCTAGTTGCAACAGTTCACTATTGGAACCTGCTAGGAAAAGACCATCGCTCTTGCAAGATGCTGGAGGTGGTAGTGAACCGAAGGTAATTAGAAAACTAAGCTTCAAACGTATTGAAAAAATTTATTGATTTCTGATTAAGTATTACCACTAATTGGGATTAAATTACACAGGTATACCAAAAAATTAACAATTTTTGAAAATATTTAGAGTGTTAAAAACTGATTTTTGTGTTTTGGTGCTGTGTCTATGTTTGCCCTTTGTTTGTCTGTCACCCATAGTTTCATCACAATATGGCCTTATGGGTCACATATCATATCACAAATGGTCCCACTCTTTTTTCCTAAAGTTAGCAGCACCCATGGTTTAAAAAGAAAAAAATAGTAATGCTTTAAATTTGCGAATAGGGCACTAAATTAGCCTCTAATTTTGCATTGAGTGATTTTTAAACTAGCCCTTAATTTTGCATTGAGTGATTTTTAAACTAGCCCTTAATTTTGCATTGAGTGATTTTTGTTTCTGCTAAAAGGGTCCTGCTAACTTAAGGGACTTGTGGGTTAGAGAACCTGCAGGTTTGTTCACACTCCATTCTTGCTAAATATTTTTGGGGGTTGGAAACACTTTGCAGGTTCAACTAGCTGAACTTGTATGAACAATGCACATTTTATAAATCCTTGTTTTAAAACTGAAAATAGCTTAATATTGAATCCTAACTTTGAATGGCCTGCTTCTGAAGTCTGTAGTACCAGCATTGTTGTGCAAGTAAACATTCTAATTTGGCTAAGCATAGAGATTAAAATTTACAGAAATCCATCACTTGTTTTATCATGGAATATTATTTCTTTCTCAATTCCTTCAATTTAATTTGACATAGTTTTGAGTTACTTGTTATATGTGAGCGCTCATGCTTTTGTTTTTGATTTTTGTTATAATCTGTGTACTTTCACTGTAATACCTGTGTTTTACCTGTGTTGTCTGAACAGGTCCAAACCACAGTGTCAAAATTTCACAATATAATGTAATTTAGTTATTTTTCATGCCCTTCTCCTAAAAACAAATTTGCTGCGCCTGTTTTTTTGGTCTCTTTTAAAAATAACACACCGTCAAAATAATACAATTGTTTATTAATAAACACAGTGGTTTCCACGGAAATATAGTGGAACTCCATTATTATAATATAATGGGAGGAAAATAAATAATCTTTCGCACACTAATTTATCAACAAACTATTCATCAGTTACTGCAGCATAAAAGTAATCAATATGTAATGTAAGATGCTCAAAACCACAAATGGAAGGTCTAATCTTTAGTACATTGTTGACAAGAAAACTTCATTTGCGGACTCAAAAGTCTGTGATGTGTACTTCAAGAGTTCAAGAATTAAAAAAAAAATTTATTCTTTAAATTAAAGATTGACAAGTATGAATTTCTACATGAATTATTAGTAATTCTTCTTAAAACTATGTAGTAATTAGTTAAAATGAAATTCATGATTTTTTAAACTATTATCAACATGATTTGTTCTCCAGAAAAAATTCTCCTTAAAAGGTTTTATTATAGATGATTTCTGATTGCACATGGTGTAAATACAGACATGGTGCACTCTGTTGTTGTATGTGCTGTAATGGTGTAGCATGAAGGGAAGCTGTTTTGTGAAGTTGTGGGTTGCTTAAGTGTCATGATCCATGTATCGAAGGATTATTCATTATTTATAATTGAGCATGCAAAGAAAATGACACTTTTTACAATTCGTCCCGTTTGCTCTAGAAATCAGTGATATTGAAGATATGGAAGGAAGTTATGGCTGATTTATCGGTTTATTAACCCCAACATTATCATAATTAATTAATGAAAGCTGGCTCTATAATATATCTCATAAAACATCTTCACCCTATTATTATTATTATTATTATTATTATTATTATTATTATTATTATTATTATTATTATTATTATTAGTGTATCGGCCATTTCTGACCACACTACATGTTCTCTTCTGAGGCCCAGTCATATTCTATCCTGGAGAGAGACGTGTATAATTATGCGTATCAGCTTTTCGGCTGTATCCCTTCTTAAGATCTTAAGACAAGGTTATTAAGCCTTAAATTATGAGATGATAGGATGATGATGAGAGGTGATCATGGCCTTTTTGAACCCTCACCGCATTCACATATATGACTAAGGGAAACCATGAAAACCCCGGTCAGGATGGCCACCTCGGGGATCGAAGCCGGGCTTGCTGACTGAGAAGTCAGCCCACTATGTACTGCGCCACTTCGCTCAGTATTATTATTATCATTATCATTATTCAATTCTACAACTAAAGATGTTATGAGTTGGTTGAATATAAAATCTACTCCATGTTGAAAGCAGCTTCCTCAGGAGCAGATCTAAGATCTGTTGATGCCTCTACTTTGTGACATGTGCTATTACTTCCCATATTGGGCTGATCTCGATTTCCAAATTCTTGTATTTAAGATGTTTCTCTGCCTCCTTGGTTGCAATATTTTGAATGCACGCCCCAGCCACATCTAAAAGTATAAACTTTTTTCCTCTAAATTCCGGATAACAGTATCCAGTTTGTTTGCTGCTATCTTACGATCAGTTTGAATTTGTTGGTCATACAATATTGTACACAGTACAATAGATGTCATCAGTTTTAGTGAGTTTTCGTTCCACTTGGAGCTTGTGTTTAGCATTTCAAGGATGTTGCAGATCTGCCAGTGGAGTTAACTACATACACTATCGTGTCTTTTCATGTATTCAGTCTTTGCTAGAATTCAATAATCTGACACGATACGATCAATGGTCTCTACTTATTCCTGACAGATGCAGCATTTATCTTTTTTGGGAAATTTTGAGAGCCTCTTTATCATAATGTCATGTTTTCAACACCTGATCTTGGGCAGCTATTACAACTGCTTCAGATTCTGGTTTTGTTCTTCCCCCTTTAAGCCATTTAAGCCACATAAATTACTGATCCTTAATGTTTGCACCTTGTCCATTCTTTTTAGATATTGTTCATGGAGTGGTTTGTGTCTCCACAATTTCTTTAAAATTTTCTGTGTTTCACATTTTATTTAAGTTGTTTCAGAAGTGTGTGTCTTGCATAGTTTTCTTCACAATGCTTTTTGCTACACTTATATTGCCTCTGACTACCATTCTTCAGATAGATTTAATGACCAGCTTCATTAATGATCCATCGTGATATCTGACTACATACTTTCCCATCCTGAATATTGCATTGTGCCAGAACGCTTCAATTTGTTTAGGGCATCTTCCTCCTTCCTTACGTGATACAAAGTCTAAGTACATCGTCCCAAGAGGGGGTGACATGATGCATTATAAGCAGTTTTCTGGTTTTTCGATCCATGATTCAAATTTCTTGCTCACCACTAGTTCAAAACTGTACTTCCTGGGGTTCAGAGCAGACTGCAGAACAAGTCTCACTCTTTTGTAATACTCCATTCAAATTCTCTTGTTTGTTGTGTCATTTGAGATGTTCTCACATTCTTCAATGCTCAGATATTTGTAAGTTTCACCTGGCTCAAGATCTTGAATCACAGTGTGCATATCAATATCAATTGTCTCTGACATTGTCCCTTGACCTCTCTTTAAATTGATGTTTGCACATTTGTCAAGACCAAATTTCATGCAGATGTTGTTGCTAATCTCATTGACAATGGAAAGCTTGGGAGAGAATCGCTTCATTCTTAGCAAACAGTTTGAAATCATCCATGTAAAACAAATGTGATACTGGTCTTTCTTCACCATGAAGATCATAACCAAAATCAGTGTGCGACATCTGACTCGATAGTGGAATCAAACTAGTGCAACAAAGCAGAGGGGATAGCGAATCTTGAAAAATTCCCTGTTAGTCAGAAAATTCCCCTGTTAATCGGAATGCTTTTTGTTTCTACTACTTCCTTTCCGTTGTATATTAGTAACCTGGTACTCCAGACGTCATACTAGTCTTGCAAAACTCAATATGTCTAGGATGAAATCAATAGATCTCCAGGGTCTTCAAAACCCAAACATGTGGTACACTGTCAAAGGCCTTGTGGTAGTCAATCCAAGCCATGCCCAAAGTAGGTTTTTGTTTCCTTCCATCAATCAAGATGTCTTTGTTTAGTAGCAAGATTTCCTTACAGCCATAGGAACCTATATCCTTTCTGTTCAACTGGCAACAGATGGTTCTCCTGTAGATGTCTGTACATTTTGTTAGCTATGGCCGTAGTTATAACTTTGTGCATTACCGGCAGAGAAGTGATTGACCTATAGACCAATCAACAAAGGACTGATTCCCACTTCGGGTAGCAAATATGTGATGCCATCTATGAGCCATTTCGGGAGTTCCTTTGGGTTTACTAAACTTTTATTAACAATCTTTGCTAGGTGAGATCATAATGCTATTAATTTCTTAATCCAATAATTATGGATCTTATCAAACCCGGGGTATTTCCAGTTTCCCATGTTCTTAATTCTTTGGAAGAGGAGAATTCGTGAATATGTTCCACTGTTTCAAAAAGTTCTACAGCAGCATCAATTTCAGTTTAAAGTCAAGATGCATCTTTATTGTAGGATTTGCTTTCTTCCCAGATTCCTGCCCCAAATGTTTCAACGACATCTCTTGAAGGAGGGACAGCATTGCCATCCAGTTTTTGAGTCAGATTGTGGTAGAATCTCTTCGCATCCATTCAAACAACTAATTCTGTACACGGAAATCTACTTTACATTTGTTAATGTCTAATGCATTGAGCCTATGCTTGGATTTTCGCTTTTAGCTTCTTAGCTACCGTTAGCCTTGTTGCTCCGTTTTTAATTTGATAATTTTGTTCAACATGGTGTATTTTTTGTTGAACTTTAAAGGTGTGCATTTGTTTAGAAGATATCTCGGCTAAGAGTGATATTTCATGCCAAGTGTTGGCTATCCGTTTCTTAATTCTATATAGGTTTTTTTGGGTATGGAGCTGTTTACTCTGATTGGCTGTCAGACTTCAGTGTTCTTGGCTGGCCTCAAAATAATCTGAGAAACTGGAGATCCAGTTGCATACACAATATGATTGACTTAAGTAATATCTAGTTTTCTATCTGGGGTCTGTACCACCTCATGTAAGACACACTCTCTTAGCTTTTCCATTCTCATATATTCTCCTCTATGATGCATGAGATTCAAATGGAAATAGAAGCACGTGTTCTATATCATGTTGAAGGAGAATTCACATTATGCCTATATTCTGTGATTCATAGGCAGATAAATTTTCACCACTGATGAAAAGTTTCATTGGGTAGAGATGAACCTTCAACAAGACCATAGTTTTCAGGGATATTAGATGATTTTAAATGTTTGTCATGTGGACAGTTCGAGGAAAGAACATACTCTGCATTTCTCTTGAATTTCAGCAAGTTATTCTGCTGTGAATATAACTACTGAGAATGTATTGTTGTTTACTGGCAAGTTTCTTTGAATCTAGGGTAGGTCTCATCAGGGTTCCGCTCTCTCCATATCTTGTAAGCTTTTATTTCTGATCCTCCATTTTTCACTTTTGCTAAGTAAAAGCACTACATCACCTCTTTCATTTCATCCCGGGTCCATCTGTAATGATGACTTTGAGCTACTGCCGGTTCTGGGTCCCTGAAACTGACATCTATTATATGGCCAGGCATTGACAAGGTGTCATTAGCTTGGTTTCTGAGCAGGAATGGCACATTGGTAGAAAAAAACGTTAAAATTCATTACATTTCTTGTGCTACACATTTGGCTAATTGGTTTAAGGAAAGTTTCACAGGAAGCAAGTTCGAGTTCACAAATCACACTTAACCTATGGGTTACTTCCTGTCATCCGTTACTGCAACCCACAGTGGCCTTGGGACATCCCCCTGTGGGGCCCAGCAAGGGTCTTTCCAATCGCCAGTTGGCATTACTAAACTAAGGGATTTTCACCGACTGCTGAAGGCACCCTCCCTTGCTGGCTAAAGCAAGGTTCAGGCAGTTCAAGCAGTTCCTCCCTTCTAATCAATGCCTGGTGTGCCAACCCAGTTTCTCTCCTGAACCGTCCATGGGCTAACAGAAAATCCAAAGGTTCATGACCCTTCCCTCTCTATTGACTTCCTGCTATGAATCCAGCTGCCCGTAACATGGAGACAGGCACTGCAACCGCCCACTGCAGTCGAGTTTAATTTGCCTCTTCCGCCATCTTCATCAATCGCCCTCTTGTTCTTCAAAGATGCCATTGATGTTCTTGTATGGAGAGCTTCTTCATCTGACCCCTTACCTTCGACCTATTTAGCTAGGGAGCCTCCACCATCAACTACAAGGTCGTAATGATTATTATTAGTGTGTGGGTCATTTCTGACCATGCTACATTTTCTGTTCTGAGGCCCTGTCATATTCTGCCCTGGAGAGAGACATGTGTAATTAGGGGATCTTTTTCTTGGCTGTATTCCTTCCTAAGACAAGGTTGTTAAGCTTTGAATTATGAATTATGAGGTGACAGGATGATGATGAGGTGATCGGGGCCTTTTGGTATCCTCCCACCTTTCGCCTGTATGATTGAGGGAAACCCCGAAAACCCTGGTCAGGATGGCCAGCCCGGGGATTGAACCTGAATTGAATTGAATTGAATTGAATTGAATTGAATTTGCCTTATTTTACGTGGCGAGATTCAGGCCATGAGGCCTGCTCTTCTGTCTGACCATGCAAATTCCGCTATGCTTCTTTCACCAACCATGGGAGAAAGGAGGTATTACTTGGGCGACGAAACAGGCGATTTGAATTTAGCTCAGAGGCGTCATTTAGGCTTGAGGATCTTTTACATGTAGTAAATCTACTAACATGGGACAGCCGGCTTTACTTCCCCTCCGAAGGAAGGCGTACGAAGGATTTTTTCGTCCTTAAAAATCCACGGCTTCGATCGGGTTCGAACCCGCAAACTTGGGTATAACAGTCCGATACGCTAACCGTTACACCATCGCTGCCGCTTGTGCCTTCCGGGGCCTTCCGTTTGTGAAGTCCTATGCATTGAGCCAGTTTGCTCAGTAATAATATATTAATGTTGTTGTTGTTATTATTATTATTATTATTATTATTATTATTATTATTATTATTATTATTATTATAATTATATCATGCACAGTTCTCTGGCATTGAGGCAGAAGTCACACAGATATCATCTGTCAAATAAATTATTAATACATCTTGTACATTAATTCTGGTCAGTGTCAATGAGGGTGGTCTTCTAATATTCAATGTATATTTTGCTTTATATGTGTTGTTGATTGGCCAAGTATTGTGCCTTTTTGATTATTTCTGTAAATGTACCTTCTTCAATGTCCAAGTTACCCTGCATTGCGGGCTGAGAGGCCGACATTTTGCCTCTCGTCCTGTCGTTTCATTTGTACGGACACAAACTGCAGAAGCTTACTTTCTTTTGTAAATGCATCTAAAGCAGATTCATATGCAGCGAGAAAGAATAAGAAATGAAGTGCAACGGAATATTGTTCTCTGTTTTCATTTGTCACTTAAGTTGGCAGTTTGTTCAATATGACAAGTCTGCATACAAATAAATTCATGTTAAATTCTAATTCAAAGAATCCACTTCATGTTTGGATTGTTTTCGTTATAAGATCAGGTGTTTAGGTGTTTAAAGAGTTGCAAGAGGCATTACATTACATTACATTATGTTACAATTCAATGCATTTTGGCTCTCTAAAAAGGGTTGACTAATTTTTGTGTTTCTTGTATTTCTTAATAGTCCTGTTTATGTTGCTGACCTAAACAGATGTGTTCCTAAGGTAGGGGTGTTGAAGTGGGGTTGTTGATTTGAGACTTGTGTTAGTAGGGACATTTTCACTCTTAGGTTGTCTCACAATTGTCTTTCTAACCCTTCATGCATTTCCTTTTCTACTGCATCCTGTCATTCCTGGTTGCCAGAGGAGCTTGTGTGTGAGGTATGTAATTTCATCTCCTTAACCTCCTCAGCCTCCTTATTCCTATCTTTCCTGAAACGTGTGTGATGGCATAGTGGGATAGACACAAGCTCATTGTATCATCTTAATTTTTAACAGGAAATTCCATTTCTTTGTGTTAGACAAATTTTTGATATTTTATATTTGAAAATGTTTATATGTATTGTTATAATACATTACAATATTTCTTGTTCAGAAATCTGTATGACTGTCAATTACTAATTTACTATACTTGACAATTACAGTATATTGTTGCTATCAAAAATGTACAATAATTTTTTTTATATATTTGCAGTATTTTGAGTATTTTTAAGTATTTTAAATACGTATGTATTTAGCACATCAAGTCCTAATGTATTTTGTTTACGTATTTAAATATTTATTTATAAAGTATTTTTGCGAAGTATTTAACTACTAAATTAAAAGTATTTTCCCCAACCCCTAGTAAGTTTTCATAACAACATTGCAGTGTCTTGTTCGATAGATGTGTGTGTCTTTGTTTAGCTGAATGCTAGCCAGATGTTCTTTAATATAAAGCAAACACTGAAATATATATACAGAAGTCAAAGACATGTTAAGATAAAATAATACATTTTTACAGGAATCCTTTGCCAACGAGTCTGACATCCTGTGCTACAGGAAGGAAACTTGAGAGTAGGTTATTTCCCCAGATAATTGTTTCATATGTTTTTCACCAAAATTCATATTCCCTGATTGATTTGGCTGATGTAAAGTTCCAGCCCGTTAAATCTAAAATTGATCATTCAATTTTTTCAGAGCACTGTACCTGAAGCCGCTAGAACTTTTGAAAAAAAAATTCAAAAATGCTCTATTTGAATCACCCCCCCCCCCAAAAAAAACAACAACAACAACAACAACAACAACAACAACTCAAAGTTTCAGAAACTGCAAAAGTGGAACATTTTTTCCACATCCTCTTCAACTACATTACTGAAGGAAGATATGATTTTTCTTAATGGAATCTGTTCTTGAATATTTAATCTTTAATTAATTCCACACACTTTTTTTTTAATGAGTAGCTTTTGTATAATTTTAGTAAAATTGTGTCAAAAAAAATGTAAACAAGATTTTCTCAAAAATGACTGAAAACATTTTTTTCACATGAAATCACTCATTTTATTATGTTTATTCATCGTAACATTTCTGTTTGTTGCAGATTTAGTTATGAAGCAAGAAAATCAAGAATAAAAGACTATTTGATAACGTGTGTGAATGAATTATTGGAAGGTGTTGTTATCCATTACATCTGCAGCAGACTACACGCTGCTTTCTAGCTGCATTATTCATACAGTCGTAATGGAATGAAGCCTATTTTTTTATATTTCTGATTTTCTATTTTTTTTAACAGAGATAAAAATTCACTAATGAAGTATTTGTTTGTGAAATAGGTGTTGTGAAAAATCTCAAGATTAGTGAGACAGTTAATGAGGTACTTCTTCAAGAAGATTCACATTCTTAGAGAAATTGATCTGGATATGACAAGTCAAGTTACTGTTAGAACTCATATGTGTGTATAATTTGGCATATGTTTAGCAAGCATTTGCTTTTAGATAGTTCTGTGAGAATTTGTTATCATGTTTCAGTTGTTTTTGTAGTGTTGAAATTCCAACATAAACTTACATATTTATACTTTACATAAATCAACATGAAGTACAACTAATGTAGACTGTTGCTTATTTACCTCATCATAAAGAAAGTGAAACTATAAGTAAGGAAGTGCTTGCATAAACTTCACTGTTCATAGAATCTTGTAAAAGAAAACGTTAGAATTGTGTAAATATTAGGGTATAGCTTCTACCTTTTCATGAACTTTTGCAGTTCCATGATGCTGAATATTGAACATCGTGTTTCAGGTGAATATGCAATTTGGGTATTACTGATAGAGTGTGAATACCTTGTCATGCCCGGTGTAAAGTTTCAGCTTTCTGTATTAATTTGTTCCTTTATGGAATAAAAATCATTTTATGGCACTACAATAGAATGTATTGTTAGGAGCATGTTTGGATACTTCTGGCCCTGGTTGCAATTTTTGTGTGATGACTTGGAACATTTTGTACCTCACTACATTTGATAAATATAACTTTTGAGATAAAGAGTATTTTGTATCAGAAACCATGCAGTTCAGTTTCATTGATTCTTTTGACGTGAATGGTGCATGTTTTAGGAAAGACTTCAGTACTTAAAGAATTGTTAATTTCTTGAAATGAATGTGTTTGTTAAAGTTTGAGAGCACCATAAGTGTTGACAGTTTACAAAGTTAATGAAGCTGTGTTTGATACAGTGGGCAAATGACTATACTATAAAATTACAATTTGGCACTGTTTCTGGAATTCCTTGTTTTTTATGTTTGATAGTTTGGTGACTTGTGCACCTAGGTGTTTTTGAACAGTGTTATTGTCAAATAAACAAAATTCTGAAGAAAATTGTTAGTGAGCAAAGTAAAGTATGTGGAAATGTTGCAGCTTTGTGTGAATGATTTCCTTTTGAATTGTTCTCTTTGTACATAGTACATACACTACTGTAAAGTCTGAATTATTTGTGCATTTTAATTTTTGTATTTAATTATTTACCCCATCCTAAATTCTGTTCATCAAGAATAAATTTCTTTAAGAACTTGAATTTTAAGGGTACATATTTATTTTGCTTACTGAAGAAGGGTAGTAGAGATAAATTAATTGATAGGTGATAGTAATTGTGGGCTTAGAAATATTTTTAATATTTAACCCTTTGTCAGTACAGCTCCATTTTTGTTGTATGATTTTTATGCCTGGATCATAAGTCAGTTTTTATTTTCTATTTATTGTTATGAATGGACATTAAGTGTAGCATCACTGAACATATTTATGAAGGGGTGCATTAAATATTAATATAGGTAACAATTGAATGTAAAGGACTTGCCTTAAATATTGCTATATTTTTGCTGCTTATTTAACAGTGAGCAAATTTTGACTGATTCCAAATTGTAGTCTTCTAATTGGGGCAGTTCATAGTGGATGTGCATCTCTCAAGACTCTTTGGTACACTTGTTGCTTCAGAGTTATCCTATCTGCAACCGAATGTGCAGCAATAAAATTTGTTTCAAGCTAGAAATTGATGAATTTCTGGCTATTAGCACATCAGAATTTGCATTTAGACAACAAAGATCTAATTGTGCAAGAGCAGAAAAATATCATGGAGATGTAAAGACCCTGGTGTACAATTGGTGGGTTAAAGATTTTGAATTGTGCATAAAAGATGTAAAACAATATGTTTTCATTTTGTTAGCTGGCTCTCAAGTGTATGTATAAAATGTGAAGAGCATCATTTGCTTTTATATTTTAAATTTCAGTCTTTAAGATTGTGAATATGGTAAAATTATTGTATTTAGATTTATTTATTTTTTAAACCATGTGATATGGTTATTACTTATGTGTAACCGTTAGCATATTTTTGCTGATTCCAAAACCTAGTCTGTTGCTCTAAATGTGGCAGTTCATATGGGATGTGCATCTCTGGAGCCTCCATGTCATTGGTGCACTTCATGATTTGTGAATAAATGTCTACATACATATTAATCATGTTTCCTAATGACAGATAAATACTTCAGTTTAATTTGACTTTTTCAAATTTTTTTCCTTCCTTATCTGGAAGGTATTACATATTCTATGTAACAAATTGAAGTTCTTGTATTTTGGTCATACGAGATGGGACTATCAATTACAGTGAAAAATTACGGAAACAATTGTGCGAACTCAACAAACGACTTGCCAAGTCATAATTCCCGCCGAACGTCCTTCCCGTTTTTACTTACTGGAGTCACGTGACTTCAACAATGTAGCTTGCCCCCGTGAAGTATGCAATTGGATAACAAGAAAATCTGCTAAGACGTTCAGCATATCACGATTATTTCACGAAGTTACCAATTTATAAATGCTGTATAGAACTAGATAGGCAATTTTGTGCTACGATAACCTGTAAGAAAATTCTTCGTAAAAGCCAGGCAGAAATGAGCCCTCTCTGCCATTTTACATTATTGTGAAGTCATTTCCCGTCACGTGATAGCCCTCCTCATCACTGAACCAATCGGACATCTCGCATAGGAGGCCTGGTATCTTCTTTTTTACGCTTATTTTTCTGTTGCCAAATTTGTCTTCTGTGTTTAAATAGTGCGAAGGGGAGGTTTGGAAGGAAAACAAAACAAATGTAGACATGTGTTGTGTAGTCCACTTCACATTTCCGTCCGTTCGAGTGCGCTGATGTGTCGGACGTCCTTTTTCGCGTTTCATTTGTTTAGGACATCATCTTTACAGTTCCACCTCGCTTTTTAATATTCCATGCAAATATGTGTGATTGGGTGCGCGTTTGTGATTTTGAAAGCCCGAAGTTAAAAAACAGAAATGAAACAAGTGTATAGCATGTGGGGCGTGACGTGTTGTCTGGAGGACCTGTGATGAACGTATCAGCTGACAAGATGATGTTTACTAGAAATAAGAAACGAAGCACAAGTACTTCAGGACACCAACAAAAGAGATATGGAACGTCACAGGAAAAGTATTATGAGCGCGGACGTATGAGCTACCAAGAAGTAAGTATAGACTATAGTTTGTTGCTTGCTGCTCCTCCCTTAGTCACGTGTGACAAGAGAAATGTTGAAACCTTACAGTCTCGCCAGTTGCCTTCAACTTCGGAATGTTATACGTGCGGGAATGCCTGCGTGTGTTTGTGCGTATGTGTGCGTGTCAGAGGGTCTAAAAATATGAACCGCTTGCAGGAAACTTAACAGACTGCACTGGAAATAGCGTGTTTTAATTTATAACCTCAACAAGGGAAATATCTGAATAAGTGGGTGTACTCCCTCGCTTTTCCCCACAATGGCACTGAAGAACTAATGATTCCAAATTGTTTGCGTGAATCAAGAGAAATTGGTAAGCTTAGAGTACGAGCGTATGCTCACCCCTCCTCCGGGTGTCATGTTGAAAAGCGCTGAGCAAAATTAAATTAGGAACTATTCCTTAGTGTGAAATGAAGTAGAGCGTTTGCTAATAATACACCTCCAACATTACTTTTTTTCGATACTTACTCCCCAGTTAATTTCTAACGATGCGTTGACGGTTTTTCCTCACATACCCTTTTGACACTGGACATCAAGGGAAAACAGCACACACAAAAATTTATGATTATGATTACAAATATTTTCTTATGCATTCAGTTATTTTCTATTCGTAGGAGCGTCTTGTTTCCATGAATTGATGACTGAAATATTATTCTCATATAAAGGATTCGCACATAATAGTAAACTAGAGAGGGCACCTCTGGTACATCGAAATGCCTTTTCATTTTAATTCTTCGTAAAGGCTGACAATAATTGTCTCAGAAGAACTTTCTCTAATATTCTTCACCGAAGAAGGAAATATACCATATCTAAAGATATTTTATTTTCGAAACGGATGAGGCATTGATTGTCTCTTTAAAGTTTGAGAAGCGAATTGAATTGTTCGAGTAGAAAATCTCGATATAAGGACATCCGTGGTTCCTGAATTACCTTTCAATATTACAGCTTTTTTTATATATTGATTGGATTGATTACTATAATCCGAACGATGTTAGTGCGCGAATCGTGTGTAGCTGCAAGTGGCGTTCACATCACCGCAAGCTCATTTTCTTTACCATTTTATTGGCAATACCATAGTTAGCGTCAATACACTTTCATATTTCTTTAACTTAAAAATTAACAACCACTTTCAGCAATTAATCATATGTTTCAGGCTCGGCCAGCGCCACGAACCATTGTGGTTCACAAACCCTACAGAGATGAGGAAGGTAAGTCTAGTGCATAATTCGCGGTTTAACAATCTTCAGAGAATGGACTATCTAGGCTATAAATCCTATTTTATTTTCGTGTAGTGTGGTCAAGAATAACATTGGTATGATTTGAAATTATCGTCCAGTTGCTTGATAATTATCCTTTTTTAAACAATAGCAAAATTGTACGAGACGAATACAAATAACCTTAAATGTGAGAAAAAAACAATTCAATCCACAACTCGAGTTAAAGACAAGAAATTGTCCAGCAAAATAACATTTAGTGGTGCTAAAACAGCACGTACTTTCTTGCCCATATTTTCACGCAAAATTACGCGAAAAGTACTTAAATGTTCGAAATTTTTTTAAATATTAAAACTGATATAATTAAAATATCAGTTTCAAATTCAAAGGGCCGCGACATCACCCAGGTCGATTGATGAATATCAATTTTGGAGAAAATCGGCTGAACGGTTTAGCCGCTCGCGTTGTTCACAGATGGTAAGACAGAAAGATGGACGGACAGACATTTTGCCGTTAATCGATTTTTCGGTATCCAGGACCCACAAAACATGAATTCTGGCTACACCACATATAAGAGGACTTATTTTCTAAATTTAGCAACTGGATTTATCCACTTTTTCGTTGCCAGGATCCAGTAATAAGTTTTGCTGCCGAAAATTCGCAGTTTTTTCGCGCAGTATTACATAACCTTCTCTCTACTCTCTAGCAAGAAAGTAAAAGCGACGTATCTACTGGATTTGGTTGAGTATACCGAAATGTTAATTGAATGATTCAGACGAGTCACTCACGAGACAAATATCTGCTTCCGCAGTTTTTTTCAACTCGCTATACAGATCAGATGTCTGGAAGCAATGTGGCGGAATTTCTTTACTGGGCGACGACAGGGGCGGATCCAGCCGATCATTTTCGGGGAGAGGGGGGCATCGTAGATTTTTGTTAAATAATAAACATATTTGTTATTATATTGTATATTATTTTTGTACAGTATGTATGAAACTATTCAATAATATTGTTTAAATAATTACATAATTCGAATATACAGGAATGTTTAAATTAATTTTGTCGAATAAAGGAAGGTAACCGAAAACTCTAGGTCTTTTGGGGGGTGGGCACGGCCCCCATGCCCTTCCCCCCTTTGGATCCGCCAGCGGGCGACGACCGGTCGCATACGCAAGATCTGCCATGATTGTGCACCAGGTCCCTAGTCAGAGGTTCTGGTGTTCCCACTCCCCAAACGAAAAATGGTTTTTACTTTCTCGCTATTGCCCACGCCTTGTAGAGAAAGTCTTGTAATTCTGCGGGAGAAAACGGCGAATTATCGTCAGAAAAACTCTTGTTGTTGGGCCCTGGTAACGAAAAAGCGGATAAATCTTGTCCATATACATAGTAAATTACTTCCTTTAACATAACACGTGTAGTCAGAATCTATGTTTTGTAGACCGTTGATAGAAAAAAATCCATTGACGGCAAAGCGTCTGTCCATCCGTCCGTCCGCCTGTCCGTGGACAACGCTACCGCCTGAACCGTTCAGACGATATCCTCCAAATTGATATTTCCCAATCGATCTGACTGATGTCACGGCCCCTTGAATTTGAAACTGATATTTTTATTTTGGGGGGTACCTTACATGAATCCCCTGAGACATTTTCAAAAAAATGAGGCGTTTTTTGTCGTCGGATAGCCTAAAGGACGCTTAAGAAAATGGTGCAAATGTCATGTTGAAAACTCCGATTTTTCGAAAAATGCACGAGTTCAATTTTTTTCGATGTCTTCCTACATCTCCAATATTTAAGATAGAGATTTTTTCTTAATTAAATTGTTCCTTGGAGATAGATTTTGAAATAAGTTCATGTACAATTTTTCTAAAATTTGAGTAGTTTTCGTGTAATTTTGCATGAAATGTAGGCAATTTTTAATTTTTTAAACATTTTTTTCTCAATAACGGCACCGATTTCTTTCATTCAATTTTGACCTCAGATAGCGTAAAGAATGCTTAGGAGTCTTAAAACGTCTCATTTTCGTTGAAATCCCTGATTTTTTGAAATCGCAAAACTTCAATTTTATTTCGATGTCTTCCTACAAATACAGTTATGAAGATACACTTTTTTCTCAATGAAATGTGCTCCTCAAAACAGATTTTCAAATAATGTCATGTTCAATTTTTATAAAATAGTATTTTTTGTGTATTTTTCGTAAAACTCAATTTTTAAATTTTAAACTATTCTCTCAGAAACGGCTCTATTCCCCCCCCTCCAGGTATGTAGAGACTGTAAAGAAAGTGGTTCTGTACTCTCTGTATTCGACGCACTCTCTATATTTTCGAAAATCGAAAACAAATTCTAAATAGTAGCTTCGAATTTCCGGCACTTTGTTTGATGCACTGCCAGTCTGTGAAAGTAATTTGAGATGTACGTGGAGGCAGTTGGATATTCTGAAAATCCCTTCTCATCGTTGCGTTAGAGTTTTGACGTCGATGTTAAAGCTGTATGAAACGTTTTAACTGTCGAATTTATGTTGATAGTTGCTTTGAAAGAATTATTTTCCGTATCTATTGTTGTAAGATGTATTGAGTAGACATAGGATTTCCATGCAAATTCATATATTTATTTAAGCTTCGTAGTACTTTCAAACTTTTAACAGTATATGAATAGAAACATAATTGATATATTTATTTTTCTATACATATACTGTTACATTGAAATTTTGTTATTTTTAGATTGTACCTGAGGAAGACCCCGAACAGTAGTGTCGAAACGTAAACAACATGAGTTTTATTATGTAATAAATGTGAATTTCAATGTCTGTTATTTTGCTTATTTCAATCTGTCACAGACAAATATCTCTCTGTATATAATCAGTTTTGTTGCGATTTTTGTTAAAAAAGGACATTCACAGTCATTTGTAGAAACTTTCTGAAGGAATAACACAAAAGAATATGTGAATAGCACAAAAGAACATGTTACTCATAGTAACTTTTACTTTCTTTCCCTTAAGTAAGAAGAGAAAGTATTGTAATTGTGCGCCTGAAAACGGTGAAGTTTCGTCACAAATTTTGCCGGGCCCCGGTAACAAAAAAATTGGATAAATCTTGTTCGTATGTATATTGTATTACTTCCTCTAACATCTTGTGCAGTCATAAACCATGTTTTATAGGTGCTTGATACCGATATCGATTGAAGGCAAAATGTCTCTCTGTCCGTCCGTCTGTGGTCAACGCTATGGTATAAACAATTTAGTCGATTTTCTCAAAATTTGATATTCCGCAATCGATCTGGCTGATGTTGCGGCCCCTTGAATATGAAACCGATGTTTTAATTTTTTCAATGTATATATTGTAATAAATATAAGGTTACGCTTTTGTATTTTTTAAAAATGTTTGAAGTTTCCTATGATGAATTCTAACTTTGATAGTTGAATTTTAATATTCAAGCCACGTATTTAAAATATTACTTCTCTTATCCCTAATGCATTTTTTGCATAAAAATTGCATTATTATAAAACGCAACTTACCAACAGTTCAGATTCCGATTAAAAAATAAAAACGTTACGTTTTTTGTAAAACGTTATATTTTTAACATTTTGCTTGCCAAGTTTTAATGGACATGTGGAGCCATTGGTTGTGATACAATTCGTACATATGACTCGATAACTCACATGGTAAAAGTAAACCCTTTATTTGGGGAGCTACATAATGTTTTGGCTAAACGTTTATACAAATAAAGTCGTGAAAATCCCCAAATATTAGTGGCTTGTACATTCATGAGGTGGGTTTGTACAACACGTTTAGGCAATGCATGTCAATGACAAATTATTTATTGCGAAAGCTCTGTACTGTGGTGGTTCCGTATTTCCTCCTGCTCTCTCTAACCTATTCTTTCTTTACTCTATCCATTAAATAAGTGTTATCTTAAATGCTAGCCCTGATATGTGCGTTACGGAGTACCATCATAGAAAATTTTATAATTAGGTCGTGAGGGCGCGGACTGATCCTCTACAGGAAATTAAAACAATAATTATCATTATAAGAAAAAGGAGAGGAAATCATCAATAACCCAGTTTTCATGTAAATATCAGCGTTCTGTCATTTATTGCCGCTTTTCTCAGTGATCTCCTTGCTAATAAAACAGAACACAATGCAACATAAGATAACAATGTAACAATATTCCTTACGTACTATTGCAATTATAGCTACATTTACGCATCATACATTTACCTCCATTTTCATCCTAACTTCATTAATTAATTATTTACTTAACGATAACGAAATTCAATAAACAAAAATTATTCTGACATACTCATTATTAAACAAAATCGTAACATTCTATCTCCACTAACATACTATTTATTACTTCCTCTCGTGAATCAAATTTATAATATTTTATTGCATTAATATTTCATTTGCTCAAAAACCGTTTTGCGTGAATAAAATTTATAATACTTTATCTGTTAAATTTCTTTTACTTAAAGGAAGTGATTGCGTGAATAATTTCCATAATATTCTATTTGTTAATATTTCTTTTACTCAACAAAATATTTTGCGTGGCTACGTCTTAAAAGAATTAAACTAAAACACATATCTTGGCCTTCCCATATTAGCTCCAATGTAGAATCTATATATTTAAAAAAATAAGGTTTTCTGCCATGGCTTCGTTTAGAGCTTCTACTGAACCGATTGTAGTATTTTTTCCTTTAAATGAAAGAATGTGATCTCTAGATGTGTTATCAGATACTGTTAGTGTTGATTCACCAACATTTACGGTGTAAATTAATTAATTAAATAATTCTTTAATTGTACGCTTATCAATAGTCAATTGTTTTCTTCCAAGTTGCTTCATGGTGGCGCTGCTTGATGATTTGTTTTGATTGTTGAGATTTGTTTACAATTCGTCAAGGTTTTGTTTCAGTGTAATAATTGTATTGTGGCGTTGACAGTTTGCATGTATATGCTTTTGTAGTGTATTTTGTAGAGAACATTCGGACAGTGGGTTTTGCTCGGTTGTACTTAATTAGTGAAGTTGTACACAGGTTATGTCGCATTCCGAATCGTTGCCCACGCACCCCAAAAGACGCAAACGTACATTAACTGGACGCAGGGAAAGAGGAAGTCAGCGTAGAAGTCGTGTAAGTGAGGTCATTTCGTTCTCTGTTGGGTCGTTGTCTATGAAATGTCAGTTTTGTTCTGCTTTGTACTTCCCATGTGAGAGAAATTTTGCAAACGAGTTTACTCTGCGTTGCTTAAATGGGAAAATAAGTTTACCTTCGAGCGATACGCCATAAGAAATCAAAGTTGTTTATAAGAGATGATGACACATCAAAAAACTTTAGAAATAATATTCGTCAGTATAATAGCACTATTATACTGACGAATATTATTTCTTTTGTGTCATTTGGTGCCAATATTGCATTGCCACCTGGTCATGGGCCATACATGTTCAAAATTTTGGAAACTCCACATCACAAAATATCTTCGTCATACCCTGAAGATCCAAACGATGCAACATATCGTGAACATTAGTCTGGGCACAGTATTTTACATTTCTCTCAGATCTCACCGTCAAATTTTGGCGGGTTCTCACTCGTCAATTATAATGTTTATAAGTACTTCCCTTTCGATGCGATCTTGCTCTGCACAATCCCATTTTCTCCTTTCACCAAAGTTTTTGTTCATCTACCATTAATTAATTAATTAAATTCGCGTAGTCAACATATTCCAAAAAACAAAGTTATACTACACTGCATTTTACATTAACATTACAAAAAAAGAACAATTCGACTCTCATGAGAATCTACGTCGCGACCCGCTACCCACGACATTCACTAGCATTCTGACCAATTTTCATCTCCTGTTTCACTAAAACAAAAGACGGATTTTCTTTTATTATTTTTGCTAATTAAAATTCACTAATTCCTTGTAATTGTCTTTCTACAATGCATAGTGGTTTTTGTTGTCATCTACCCGTTTCACAATTAATTTCACTGTTCTTACTGTCCCTTTAACATTGTTTTTCTTTTTTTTTAATTCAACACGTTTTTCACTGATTCTCTATACGCCATTTTAAACAGATGACCGTCTGTCCTTCTTCGTCAATATTTCTACAAGTTTTTAAATTTATTAAGATTTCGATTTTCTATTTTGTGACATGCCAGCCGTCACGAAAATACGCATTAAATTGTCCACAAACATTTCTAAGTCCGTTTTGGATCTTCCGCTTCCAACTATTATTAAAAATTTGCCGAAATATGCTACGGTGGAACTTAATTCATCTGTTTATTTTCACTGTTTTTATGAAAATCCTATGTTATCTATCTATTCTATCTATCTATATATTTAAAAAAATAAGGTATTCTGCCATGGCTTCGTTTAGAGCTTCTACTGAACCGATTGTTGTATTTTTTCTTTTAAATGAAAGCATATGGTCCCTAGATGTGTTATCAGATATTGTTTGTGTTGATTCACCAACATTTACGGTGTAAATTAATTAATTAAATCATTCTTCAATAGTACGCTTATCAATAGTGAATTGTTTTCTTTCAAAGGGTGGCAGTTTGATGTTTTGTGGGTGTTCAAAGGGTGGCACGCTGCTTGATGTTTTGTTTTGATTGTTGAGATTTGTTTACAATTCGTCAAAGTTTTGTTTCAGCGTAATAATTGCATTGTGGTGTTGACTGCACGTATTTACTTCTGTGGTGTATTTTGTAGAGAACATTCGCACAGTGGGTTTTGCTCGGTTGTAATACTTTAGTGAAGTTGTTTACAGGTTATGTCGAATTCCGAATCGTTGTCCACGCGCCCCAAAAGACGCAAACGTACATTAACTGAACGCAGGGAAAGAGAAAGTCAGCGTAGGTGTCGTGACAGTGAGGTCGTTTCGTTTTCTATTGGGTCATTGTCTATAAGATGTCAGTTTTGTTCTGCTGTTTACTTTCCACGTGAGAGAAATTCTGCAAACGATTTACTTTGTGTTGCTTAAATGGGAAAATAAGTATACCTTCGAGCAATATGCCAGAAGAAATCAAACAGTTGTTCATAGGAGATGATGACACATCAAAAAACTTTAGAAATAATATCCTTCAGTATAATAGTGCTATATCTTTTGTGCCGATATTGCATTGTCACCTGGTCATGGGCCATACGTGTTCAAAATTTTGGGAAGTCCTCATCACAGAATATCTTTGTTATACCCTGAAGATCCAAACAATGCAATGTATTGTGAACATTAGTCTGGGTACAGTATTTTACATTTATCTCAGATCTCACCGTCAAATTTTGACGGGTTCTCACTAGTTTTCTAATAAATTATAAACAATGTGACGCGTCTGATCGGACCGTCACAGTACTTTTTGGTGGGTTGTTGATATTACTGCAAAATGTGGAAAATCTTCATACGTTTGCAGGTGAAACATATGAGAATAACAGAAAAAATGTTTAATGTTTAGACGTTTGAATTACGTTGAATCAATAGTGGCCTGTGTAAGTGGCCCACGCTTCAAAGCAGAAATCCACTTTCTGAGGGTGTTATAATTTAAACATTCCTGATTTCAGGAATCTCAAGGATCTGTCTCTTCCGCCCCCTTTGCCCCAGTCCACTACCGATACAACTTGGTTATCGTACCTACGCTAACAAACACTTTTTGAAATATTACAGGTAGATGAAAACATCTAACGAAGATCTCGACGTACCAAAAGAAAATCGACACTATTTTAACCATTAGTTTGCTGCAACACGGCCGGAGGGTACAATTTGACAACTATGCTCTGTGTTGAAATAGGGGTTAACCCATGGGACAAGCGGCTAGGACTAGCATTTAGAAAATAATATTTTATTTTCAGATGTAAACGATGTAATCATGCTTACTATTCTTGCACTGCGTCGTTGGCACTTGCTGGCAAGTATTGTTCTGGTGTGAAAAAGTATTTAATTTCTGAAAAAAAAAAAAATCTACATCCAATAGATAGAATATCGAAAGTTGAGAACTTTTGATAAAAAAAATTGCACAATTTATTCTGTGTTAGTTAACGCTGTATCCATAAAACCATTCAATAGTTATAGCTGTTAACATACGTAGTAATGTTATCAGTATTATTACTGCAGGGACCAAAAGTTAACTAGAGGTGCTACAGAATGGCACAGACTGTCTCGTAGTATTTTTCTAATTTTGTTGGTATGGAGTGGCAAGGAGGGGCAACAGTCTTGCCCCTCCTTGCCTGCTGTCAACTATCGCCGCCCAAAGTATATTTTTTGGAAATTTTCTCAACTTTTCCGTTTCTAAATAGTAGAACAGAAATATTATTTTACGAATATAAAACAAGGCTAACACCTCGACCCAAACAGCAATTGTCATTGAAAAAATTGGAGCCGTTTTTAAGAAAAAGGTGTACAGCGTTACTGTAAACGCGAAATTTGAAGCGCTTTTCACAGGAATCTATTGAGTTTTCGAAAAAGTTTATTTGAAGTCATTTGAAGAACTTCCTCTCGCAAACTCAATAATGTATGCAAATTGATGAAAATGTGCATATTAACGGTGCGAGAGATATTTAAAAGAAATTACATTTGTATAATTTTTGAAAAAAAAAACAAACAAAAAATACACCAATAAAACCTTTACGTCATATTAAACAGTGCAATTAGCACTACCCATTGGAAAAATTTAAAGAAAAAATTTGAAGACATTTTTGAGAAAATGACGTTTGAGCGTTTCTGATAATGCGAAATTTGAGCTCATTTTTTCAGAAAACTGTTAAGTTTACGAGAAACTTTACTTGACATTATTTAAAGCACATGTACTCATAAATATAATGCGGAGAAATCGCCTCTAGAGTAAATATTACCGACGTGCGAGACAAGTCAAACAAATTACATTTTGGAAATTTTTGAAAAAACGAAAGAATAGGGCAAAATGACGATGATGGTATGGTATAGGGTTCGTTTGGCACTAAAACTACTAAAAATGTTAAGAAAAATTTGGAGCCGTTTTTAAGAAAATCTTGCTTTCGTTATTTTTAATTGCAAATTGAAAATTTTGCACGCTCTATTGCATGTAAACGACTAAAATTTCTAAAAGAATCTACATAACCTTATTAAAAGAACTATTCATGCACAACAAACTTCATTTGCAGGAAAAATTTCTGTCTTCAATTTTCTATTCGTAGGATGACGTCAAAAATTTTTGTAGTTCCTGGAAGACGCCGAAAATAATTCAAACTTTTGCAATTTTCGAAAACTCAGAGTTAACCTTGATAATCGAACCTATGCCACCTTTATAAGTGTATTTTACTCTTGTCTTACAAGAAATCTAAAGAAAAAATTTGGAGCCATTTTTGAGAAAATGTTTAAAATGTTTGGGGGCCTTCATGTAAAGTACCCGCAAATTTTAAAGAATGTTTTTCAAAATTTCAAAGCTTCAACTAGAGACAAATCGACGAGGGATTCTTCAATTTGGAAAATATCGTACGTACGGTTCAGGCGCTAGTAGTTCACAAATGGACGGACGGACTTTTTTTTTTTTAAAAAAACAACAAAAAACACTTTATCAGGAGACCACAAAACGTGTATTTGCGTTGAAATCTCGAAATCGAATGAACTAGAGGTGCTACAGAATGGCGCAGACGTTCTCGTAGGAAATTTTTATAATTTCCTTGGTGTAGACCGGCTCGATAATGTTCTATTCTCTGGCCAGCTGCCATCTATGGTCACCCTAAGTACATATTTTTGACTTTTTCTCAATATTTCGGTTTCCTAATAGAACCGAAGTATTACCTCAAGAATATTAAAAAAGAGTAAAACTTCGTCCTAAATAGAAATTTTCATTGGAAAATTTGGATCCATTTTTATGAAAATGACGATTAAGCATTACTGTAAATGCGAAATTTGATGGTCTTTTCCCATGAATTTATTGAGTTATCGAAAATCTTCATTTGAAGCACTTCCACTCACAAATGCAATAATGCATACAAATCTATGGAAATGTGCACAGGAACGGCGTGAGACATTTAAAAAATATGTGTAAAAAAAAAGAAAGTACACCAAAATGAATTTTATGTCATCAGCGGAATTTTCACTATCCGAACACAAAATTTAAAGGAACTAGAGGTGCTACAGAATGGCATAGACTTTCTCGTAGTCAAGTTTTCTAATTTCCTTGGTGTGGACTGGATTTAAGGTCTTGTATCATTCTCTGGTCAGCTGCCATCTATCGCCGCAGAAGGAGAGAAATTTTAAAAACATTATCTTTGTATAATTTTTTAAAAAGCAAAAGAATACACGAAAATGAACTTTAAGTCGTATTAAACAGTGCAATTAGCAGTATCCATCGGAAAAATTTGAAGAAAAAATTTGGAGCCATTTTTGATAAAATGGCGTTTGAGCGTTTCTGAAAATTCGGAATTCTGAGCTCATTTCTCTTAAATCTCTATATCATAATAAATATCTAACTCATAAATCTAATAATGTGAAGAAATCGCCTCTGATGTAAATATTACCGACGTGAGAGACAAGTCAAAAAATTACATTTTTGTAATTTTAATGAAAAAACAAAGGAATAGAGCAAATATTGCATGCACTATTGCACGAAAACTACTAAAATTTCCGAAACAATGTACGTGACCATATTGCAAGAACTTATGCACAACAAATTTCATTTGAAGGAAAAATACGTCTTCAATTTTGTAGTTGTAGGAAGGCGCCGAAAAAAAAATTCAAACTTTTGCAATTTTCGAAAATTCAGAGTTATTGGTGAAAATCGGACCTATGCCACCTTTACAAGGATATTTTACTCTATTCTTACAAGAAATTGAAAGAAAAAAATGGAACCGTTTTTGAGAAAATTTTGAAAATGTCCGGGGGGCTTCATGTAAAGTACCCCAAATTTTAAAGAATGTGTCTCAAAATTTCAAAGCTTCAACTAGAGCCATATCGACTGAGGATTCTTGGAATCTGAGGAATTTGGAAAAGATCGTTCGTACGTGTGGTGTAGGTGGTAGCAGTGTTCACAGATGGACGGGCGGACAGTCTGACGGACGGAGAATATTTTTAATTCAACAATTTTCTGATACAGCGAATATAGCCACTTTACATAATTGTTTGATTATACAATGTATACAATAATATTCAGATAAGATAAGAAGGAGGATGACCCCAGTGGGCCCCTCAACAGGAAATCAGGTTGAGGTGCTTGGGAGTTATTGCGGTGGTTTGTGAAATGGGTGAGATAATGGGGCTTATGATGTGGAGAAAGCGTAGGAGTTACGGAGGACAGAATTTATCTTTGGGGAATCTGGACGGGATGCGGTTTAGATGAAGAGTGGTTTTTCTTAGTGAGAAAGTCGGTTGGAAGGGGAGGTTATGAAGCTTGTAGAATCTTTCAGAGAGGCGGGCGATGTGATGGGGGATTGTAGGGAATTCTAAATCAGTGTGAATTTGAGCATTAGATAAGTACCACGGGGCATTTAAGGCAGTGCGGAGGACTTTATTTTGTAGGGTTTGGATGTGCTTTATTGTTGAGGAGGCGGCACCTCCCCATATCAGTGCAGCGCACGTGATTCAGGGTGGACTAGCGATTTATAGAAGTGTATGGTGTTCCAAGGGAAGGGATAGAAGTGCTATGCACATTTGAGGGGAGTAGATGATATGTACAGGGGTGAAGCAGGCGGAATGCGTTTGACGTGAAGGTTTTGGCAATGCATTTAGCATGGTTTAAGTTAAGTTTCCAGTTAGAAGACCAAGTGGAAAATTCGTTTAGAGCTTCTTGAAGGGAAGAACAGGCATCTTGGTGAGAATGATTGGATGTGAATAAAACTGTGTCATCTGCATATAGGGCCGTTTCGGTGGAAGGGAGGCTGGGCATATCGTGGGTGAAAATGTTGAACAGCGTCGGGGATAATGGAGAGCCTTGAGGAACTCCTGGAAGGATCGCAAATGGTTGGGATAGTGGTTTACTTTGTGGATGAAGTCTTTGATGATGTTGAATAGGTAGTCGGGGATTCCAAGGAGGCGTAGTTTAAATAGCAGGCCTTTGGGCCAAACTCAGTCGGTTTGAGAGTAGTCGAGAAAACTGGCAGTGGTGAATTGCTTCCTTTCAAATCCTAGGGCTATGGATTCTACCAGTCGAAGAAGTTGATGGGATGTCGAGGAGAGTGGGCGGAATCCAAATTGAACTGGAGGGATGATTTTTGTGTGGTTAGCAAAGTCGTTCAGTCTGGAGAGAATTAGCTTTTCGAATATTTTTGCAAGGGTTGGGAGGAGGCTAATTGGGCGATAACTGGCAGGGCTGTGCGCAGGTTTGTTGGGTTTGAGGATCGGAATTATGATGGAGTGTTTCCAGGTTATAGGAAAATACTTTAGACGGAGACAGCCATTGAAAATTGCGGTTAGATATGCGATGGATATACGTGGTGTTTTAGGATGTTGGGAATGAGTCGTGACCGGAAGATTTTTTGTTTTTGAGAGATTTGAGGATGGAGGCGATGTTTGGTGGGCTTGTGTATTTGACGGGCTCTGCGCCTAGCGAGAGGGGAAGTCTGATAAAGACATTGATTTTGGAGTTAAAGGCTGGGTTGTTGGATGGGTGGGGGATGAAGCAGGAGGCGAAATGGTTGGCAAGGAGATTCGCTTTTTCTAGGTCAGAGACAGCGATGTTTGAGTTCCCGGATAGGGCAGGCATTATGGGGGAGAAGTAAGTGGTGCACTTCGTGTGTCACGGTAAACTTTCTGTAGTGGCTACTCAACGGTCATTACAATATTTATTTATAGAGCCGGCTATCGACAGCTTTGCCGCCAGTGGGGCACCGGCCCTGCCAGGACTAGCCCCCAGAGCCAGTCTTCCGACTTTTGCCAAACTCAGCGATACTAATGACGGCAAAGCCGGCTCTCTAAATAAACATATCAAGTTGACGGAAATGATTTCCATTATTTCTTCATGTAATTACTTCAACAATACCACATCAGGATTCACACAGCGACTGAATTCGACCCTAGCTATCTAGTTAGTGTCGAAAATACTGCCCTCGCCTGGACTCGAACCTAGAATCTCCCCGTCAGAGGCACTGCAGTGACATCAGTTGATGCTCTGAGCCAACATCCCCTGGATATAGAAAGCCTCTACACTAATTTGTGACGTCATCATAGGTAGTCCGACCGTCGGACAGCTGCGCAGTTCGCAGTTATGATTACTTCGGTGAAATTAAATACTATATTTATTTCAAGAATCTATAAGAATTTCGTTTCAAATACATTTATCTTCAGGTTTTTAAGAGTGATCTCAAGGACATATTTTTTCAGATACTTTACATCTCTAAGCATTTAACATCATTGCAAGGAATAATGTAAAAACAATAAAGATGGTAGGTTATATATAAATCATAATGTATGTGCAACAAGTCAGTCACATTTATTAATACATTAACAAATATACAATATCATGAAATTATAAATTGTATAAGATTTTTTAACTTTCTTTCAGCAACTTTACAAAATATTTAGTCTTTGATCCTGCAAAATAAAAAAATGTATTCACCACTGTCCAAGTCAACATCTGAATTATGTGTTCTGAATAATGTTCACTAGGACAAACACCATCGAAAAGCATGCATTCATTTAACATTAATTAGTTGTTTGTTTTTTTTCAATAAAAAATTGAAATAACTAACCTCTTATTTTCTGTATTCTGTTCTACTACGTGAAGAGTATTAAATTCCTGATACATTTTCAGAAACACAGTCATCTTATATAATATATTCTTCTAATCAAAAATATATTCAACATATCTAAAATTAAGTGAATATTAGTATTGTTTCTTGGAAAATTTTGATTTCTTATTTTCGTCACAAGAGCATTTTTTTTGTATTAACTAAAATTCAAAGCACTATCTATAATTATAGAAAGAGAAATCATTGGATTAGGTTTCCATCTTAGTATTAAAAAGGAAACACAATTATCACTTCGTTTAACAATTGTCCAAACTGGAGACATTTTAACTTTTCTCAAATTATTCATCAAATCTTCCAACGTTATACATGAAAACTTGCTGAACCACACAAGCAGCATCGAAAGCAATCGAATGGGAGTTCTTCAGTCTTCTTTTCTTTTCTGCTGGAGTTTCTCGCCTTGCTTTTCTCCCTAGAAAGATAGATAGGGCAATCAAGAAATACGGGACACCACGGTTTTTTAAATTGAGACACTCAATTTAGAAAATAATTTTTCACCCGTCGTATCATACACAACTGGTTCCCACAATACATTACTATCATGAAAGTGGCGATGGTAAACCTGTAAAATATTGCATAAAATTAGAACCTGTTAAATAGTCGTAAATAACAGCAAAAGCAGTTATAAATCAAGATCATTCTCAAAGTACAATAATAAGAACTTTAACAAGAACAGATTAGAAATTAATTTGAACGGAATTAGAATCTTAATTATGCCCTGCAATAAGGTATAACCTAAAAATATTTGAAATTATTTAAATGTTCGTTTCAGTAAGCCTTATTATTTGAACAGCGTAATGTTTTAAGAGTCATAATCACTGTAATAAGTTGATTTCAAACTTGGCCTATCTAATAGAAAATAAATATTACTCGTGTATGGAACATGTTGCAAAACCTTCTAGAAGGTTTTCCGCAAGGAAATGACTATGAATAAAATGAATACTTTACTGACATTGAATGTTCTTGAAGGACTGAACTTCCGTTGATGTACAGCAAGTCAATTTCGTCCCATTTCATTCTCTTTTGGAAAACCAAATACATGGACTTTAGACCCTCCTTGTAATATCCACGGCAGCGCAGGGCTGTTTCGTTCAGCCATCTATATGGCTTTTTGGAAGAAACATCACTGGTATGCTGTCATCAATACTTAAAATTGCTACTGAATATCTTCACCGATTGGTATCTTCACAGCTTTCGAATTACAACACACTGTTGCTACCCAACAACAGACCATGTGCAAATCACGCTGTTGCCTAGGACTACCCTGGGCTCCATGACACTACGTCACAAACTCATTGTGGAGGCTTTCTATATTCAGGGGTGTTGCCTGAGCCAGCTCTTGTATCCTCCAATCCATTCATCCTCCTGTATGAATTTGAGATATCTTACTTTTAAATACTATGTTTAATTGCGAACTTACACCTTTATTGAAATTTACTTAACTACATACGTAAACCAATTCAAATCTACAAACAGGAGTTTCTTTGCTGTATTTAGCATAAAGTGGAAAGTTATAATGTTGAAAAACAGCGATATCTAAGAAGCAACAATATCTTTCCCCATTCCACCCGCTTTCGAACTCTAAGCGAGACATTGCAAAATGGCTTCCAGATTACTCTTTTGTGGGAACTGTGAAAGGATAGACTCCCCAAAAATTGGATGTTGTTATGAGATGTTAATTTGTTGTAAACAATTACATATCTCGAGAAACGAAAGGCGATAGCCACGATCGGATTGCGGAATTTTGAATCTCGTTTAAAACCAGTTTAGAAAAGAATAAAAAAATTCAAAATTATAAATAATTTCCAATTTTTGCAATTCTGAAGTGGGAAGGGTTCCGTGAACGGAAAACTGCGAATTAACAATGTTGCAACAATTAACAATTTTATAAACAATTCTGAAACTTGCGCTATAGAGCCCGCGAGGGTCCCCAAATTTCCTGTGAGGTGAATATTGTAAAATAACAATTTTGACAAAAGATGTAAAATTATTACAATTATTACTAAATACCTAGTTTAATTGTTACCAAAGTGTTAAATTTCGTATACACTGATACTTGAACACTAATACTTCGCCAAAACTTCCCACTCCCAAATATTTTTACGATCCTGGAGCCGCCTTCGCACACTTCATTTCTTCGTCTAGATTTCTTAATATTCGTTCCAATACTTGAGTTTTTTTGCATTAAAATAGGGAATGATATTCAATTGATTTTTCGCCACTAAATTTGGATTATGTTAAAAATGTAATTAAAGTTTTTCACATTCACTAATTCTATTGCATATGCTGAACATTTTATGTCGTAATGTATGATATTATCTTTATTGACATACTAGCTGATGTACCCGGCGTTGCTCGGGTTTGTAGTAAATTATTAGACAGGGAGAGGAATTTCATTTTTTCATACTCTGCGGTGGGGCCTACTATCTCTTCTGTTGTATCTGTTGTATCCCTTCTACGCCCTGCTCCTCCCTGCCATGCTCTGCAAGGCCACGCTTCGTTAGCCCTGTCTTCTCTTCATCCCCATTTGGAAATTTCCGGTCTACCTCGCTCACTTTTTCACAAAAAATTATATTTTTCTTATTTGGGCTTCCAGCTCCTAAATTTTCTTCACTTTATAACTAAAAACAATAAACAATTCTAAACTACAGAATGAAATACTTGTAGACTCACGTACATTTTGTGTTTTTTTTGTGGAGTTTCATATATTACTTCCAATATTGTCAATAAATTGTCACATTGTAAAACTTACTCTATTTTATATTTTGTCTTCTCTCGTATTCTTAAACAAATATTTGAAATTGATCTGTCAAATCGTGACCTTGAAGGGACTGACTGTTTTAAGCGAAGTTTAACATGCCAGAGTTCTCGCACGGAGACGATAGAAGATAGATATGGAATATGAATGTATATGTCAAAACGTAATTGCGAATCATAATCATAAAAGTAAATGAAAGTATCAATATTGAACGTAATTGCCAGTATTTATAATTATTTTGAAGACGAAAAATCTATATAAGTTTAAACTACGTGTAGAATAAAAATTATTTTTTACGTAAATCAATTAATCATAACATTGAAGCATGAGAACAATACTGATCCATCAACTTGTACGTTATGGCTACACACTAAATTGACAATGTTCTTAACAAAACCATATTAGCTTCATTATTTGATCTGAAGTGCTATATATTAATGATCTTGAAATGTGAATAACAGAAACCAATTCATGCGTTGGGAGCAATTGCAATGCAAAATAATAGCACAGATTAGTCTCAATATGTTAGTGATCATTGCTTAATTACATACTACTGCACTAATCTTCTGCACATAATGAAGAAAAAAATCAACTGGATGAAACCAAAACATACAAACATTTCACATTTTACCAATTTGAACATGAGAACTGTGTAAATAGTCAAATTGTGAGTGCTATTGAAAAGCAACCCTACTACGTAGAAAATTATTTACATTTGCATCCCTCCTTGCAGTATTATTTTCAATAGTGCGAGTGAGTACTTCAGCAAGTCGCACTTTTCTTAATAGCCGATTCAAAACGTTTATAGACTGCCCATCTATTCGCACTTGTATAGTCTGACAACTTGACACACGCATTGTTTAAAGAAATTCAATGTTTACAAATTTCTGTAAAAGAAGATGTTGTTTAGAATGTATACGATATTTATATATAATACATTGTAGATTACTGTATATTCTGTACTATATATTATTGTACATTGCTCTGTCTCAACCTACCTCAATTTCTGTACAAATTCAAACTCCAATGTTTTATAGCCACTTTGTAAATACCACAGATTAAGGATAATTGATGTACCTTGTCATCTTTACCACTTTAGTTACTGATTTCTTCCAAATATTCCACCAATGTTCAGAACTAACAAATCACCACCGTTCATACAATACATACATTACATAACCTTATTCAAAGTCCAATGAATCTCATAATAATTCTGGACATTGATGAAACCAGTAGTAGATCTCAGACGTCATCCTCTGGTGGCGCACAGCTAAACTATTGACATTGATGCGCTCTTGAATCTGTGATGTAAAGCTATGCCAAAAATGTCGAGAAAAGTAATTATTTTGTAAATATATTACAGTTTATGGTTGTAAATCATAGCCTATAGTACTCCAGACCTTTAAAGGAAGTTAGCACAAAAGTTTCATCGGTATTGGTTCAGTAGATTCAGAGATTACCGCGTTGGAAGACAACGCACTTCTGTCTTTATATATTAGTATAGATATAGATATAGATATAGATATAGGTATAGATAGGTATAGATATAGATATAGATATAGATATAGATATAGATATAGATATAGATATAGATTTCTTGTATGCGATCGAATGGCTTGCACTACGACGCAATACGACAGCCCCCGCCCCTGTGCCTTCTGCGTCAGTCTCAAACATTAGGATGAACACCTATCACGGAAACGTTCATGCTAGAGATCATGCTTCCGTGAAATCTAAGGGAAATCTAGCCTATCACCTTCTCAGTCGTTGACAGTTAGCTGAGAATGTTGTTTTGTAGTAAAGAAGAACCAGATGGCATTATCCTCGATACAGCGCTGCCAGAATGTGCAGAAAGACGCTACATTTTTGCAATTTTCGCAACTAGCCGGCGGCGCTAGCCGAATGCATATACTACGCTCCGTGAAGTCACGAAGGTTAAGCGCATTCGAGACTCGCGGGTTCGTGGTTGGGTGACCGGCCAGGAACCCCGGGACCTAACGTCGTCGAGCCCCTGGCCGAAGGGATAAAAGGCAATGACTGACTGCGACGTGACGAGACTTGACAAATATTTTAAAAAAAAGTAAAAAGCACTTTAATGTAGGATTACTCCCCAGTGCTAAAGCGCTCAGCGCCCATTAAGGGGGCTTGGAGACGCGTTGCGTCAAGGTGGAGACGCAACAAATTAAAAAAAAAAAACTATGAAGAGTTTGGTTGCCAGGGGCAAGAAAGTAATTATTTTCTCTTCTTACGAAGGACCTTAGTAAGGGCAAAGAGTAAAAATATGGCGCTAGTCCCATTTTTCCCAAACTCTTCATAGTTGCGATAATTGCAAAAATTCTGTATTGGAAAAATTTTGCGTTGAAACAAGTATATTTTTGAGCGTCGCCCCAAGTTTGCATTTTACGTCTCTCGGCGCGGAAAATAATTTTCTGCTGGTTGAAAACACTTTTTAGTGTTCGTGTAGTAGTCTAACGTTGTGGAACATTTAGAAAAAATGCGAGAAAGCATGTGCTGTTGTAGCACCACTAGTTTACCACACGTTGTTACATACAAGGAGAAACTTTAATGAAAAAAATTGGTGCAGATTTTGAGAATATAATGTTTTTAGAAGTAGCAAAAATTGTAGATAAGAATTACACGAAATCAACTAGTTTTTATTTTCAAAAAATTGTTCCAGATCTTTATTAAAAAGCTGATTTTTTACAACAAACTTTGTATAAAGCAAAAATCGCTATCTCACATTTTGCAGTTTTGAAATATTAACTTTTTGCAATTTTCGAATAAACGGAGAGATATCTGTAAATGGGACTAGCGCCGTATTTTTACCGACTCTTATTACATGCTAGCAAAATGCGTGGCACGGACTTTCTTCATACCCAATCCTTTTGAAAGTGGAAATGATTAACATTATATAAACTACTGTGTTTATGATTATTATTTTTAATGATATTAGTTCAAGTTTTAATAAAATACAATAATTTTCTCACATTTTATTTTACAGTACATTGCTATTTGATTACAATTTTTCATCTTAGCATTGCTTCTTCCCTTTAGGTAGCGGTTCTGCTGCACCGCTACTGGCCTCTGGCGGAATTTATTAGGACCCATCTATTTAGGTATTCCTTCTGTTATATAATACGTATCATACAGTAGTGTAGCTCAGCCCGTTTTTTGACTAGTTCGCGATGCGCACGCATACAGCTGCTTTCCAGAGGGCGTTGCTGATGCACACGGAATTGTTTGTGAAGTTGCATTTTTAAGAACCGGTTAAGTAATTAAAAGTAATTCGTGTTGTTTCTTGATCGTTTTCTAATGAGAAGTCCAGAACTCGTCAAAATAAAATATCAGCCTCGCATTTAGTGAAAACAATTGCGTTGCCTCTAACAGAAATAAGTGTGGGGGAATTAAATATGGATTTAGAAGAAATGAATGTGAAGCAGTATGTTTTTAGTTTCATCTCAAAGAAAGTTGTGGAGTTGCATCCTTGTAAAAAAATGTGAAAACATGAGTGGGAACCTGGATGAAAACATGACAAAACCGTTTATTGCTTTGAACATGTTCAAAATTACTTCCAACATATATGTATGTTCTAACAGTTTTAATAAATATCTGTCACAGTGTCAAGCAGTTTTTGTGACAGAATTTGGAAAATAAATTATTTAGCAAACTATTTGCTACTCAACTATTGTCATTATTAGGCTTCGTTGAAAGTAAAAATAAAATCTCTCTCCGATTCTGAGTTTTGAAGTGTCCATGCTGTTGTCAGTGGTTCGTGGCGCAAACTGGTGATGCACGGAACCAGCTAAAATCGGTGCACCGGAGGGACCCACCAATGTATTTCCACCATGGACCATTCTCGTTCCGCGGCTTTTCCAGTAGCTGGCGCGATCTCTCGGTCACCTTTGAAAGCAGTTCAAAATTCCAACTCAGTTCAGTCCTTCCAAAGAGTGCCATACGAAAAATAGGAAGTCACCCCGTAATTTTTAGGGAAAAATTAACTAAGTCGAACGCGGGATCTTTGACATATATGCCTTTTGATGTTAATTAGCGCCAAAGAATTGTTATAAATGATTGAATTCCAAGCATAGCGCCAAATTTGAATTAATTTGGCCGCCTACTGCCAACATAATTGCCACCCGCGAAGGGCATCGAACCGGACCCACAGGGAAGGGCCGGCGCGCTGCAGAAGAGACCACTAATATTTGGAGGCCGTGAAGAATCTGTCACTTGCTTTAGTTTGTCAGCATTCTTGACACTTTGAACAAATCACGAGATGCAGGGATCAAGTACCGTTGCCACCACTGATTGAAATGAACAATTGAAGGAGCGACCCAATGCGCAAATATGGGACGTCGAAGTAATGACGCGGCGGAAGCGATACTAGCAAGTGATTTGAATGCGTTTTATTTAAATCGAATGCTTATTGACTTGCATTCGAAGGCGAGATTTAATAGAAACCCGATATAGAGAGAGCTTGTTGCCATCGCCACATAGAAACATATACCATTCTATGCCTTTCTGTAGTACCACTAGCTTCGATTGCTGAGCTGCAGTTAAAAAAAAAACAACTGAAAATGGCTGCAACAGCTCTGTGCATTTATTTTAGTCTTTATTATAAATATGTAATGAAAATTGTTCTGTTGTCCAAAAAAACAATTGAACTTCTTTGTTTCAATAATGGAACCGACATAATTAAAACACCAGAGTCGCATTTATAATAAAAGAAAAGTTAAATTATTATAACATTGAATATAATAGAAAATTTTCAGTTGAGATAACATGTTCGTTTTTTTCTCAGTCGGCATCAAACAAATAGGTCATGCATTAGTTATATTTTACATTACAATAGAAAAACATACTTACAATATATAAGACAATAAACCATTTTACTCAACATCATTGGTATATTTTCGTATAGACTCGTATGTATACGAGAAAGTAACTAGAGGTGCTACAGAAAGGCACAGACTTCCTCGTAGTAAAGTTTTCTAATTTCCTTGGTGAGGACTGGCTTTACGGACTTGCCCTATCCTTTTGCTAGCTGCCATCTATCGTCGCTTAAAGTATATTTTTTGGCGTTTTCTCAACTTTTCGGTTTCCTTACGGTGGAACCGAAATATTATTTTACGAATATTAAAGAAACTTAAAACATCTTCCTAAATAGCTATTTTCATTGAAAAATTTGAAGCTGTTTTCAAGAAATGGCGTTTAAGCATTACTGTAAATGCAAAGTTTGAAGCTTCTTTTCACAGGAATCTTTGAGTTTTCAAAAAACGTCTTTTAAAATCATTTGAAGCACTTCCACTCACAAATGTAATAATGAATACAAATCGATGGAAATTTGCATATTAACGGCGTGAGAGATATTTAAAAACATTTACGTTTGTGTAATTTTTGAAAAAATAAAAGAGTACATCAAAATTACCTTTACGTTATTTCAAATAGTGCAATTAGCACTATCCATTAGAAAAATTTGAAAAAAAAATTGAGGCCATTTTTGAGAAAATGGCGTTTATGTGTTTCTGAAAATGTGGAATTTTGAGCTCATTTTTATAGAAATCTGTTGTGTTATCGAGAAACTTTAGTTGACATTATTTAACACGAATGTACTCATAAATTCAATAACGTAAAGAAATTGCTTTTAGTGTCAATATTACAGGCGTGAGAGACAGGTCAAAAATATTACATTTTTATATTTTTTGAAAAAACAACAACAAATGAATAGAGCAATATGGTGTTTATGTCATCGGATAGGGTGCATTTGGTTCTAGCTCTACGAAAAATTTAAAGAAAACATTTGGAGCCGCTTGTGAGAAAATATAGTTTTTGTATTTTGTTAAAATTGCAAATATTTCACGCTCTATTGCACGAAAATACTAAAATTTTCGAAACAATGTACATTACTTTTATGATACAACTATTTATGAACAACAAATTTCGTTTAAACGAAAAATCTCTATCTTCAATTTTATAGTTGTAGGAAGACGCCTGAAAAAATTCAAACTTTTGCAATTTTCGAAAATTAAGAGTTACCCGTGGGGCCGCGCGCTGTCGTTGGCTTCGCCTTGTGCCTTCTAATTGACCCTGCATTTTGAATGTTTTTAACTAGGTTATTGTACTATTTAATTTTCTTTCAAAAAAACCGCACAACACAAAACTCGCAATTACAAGTAATACTAAACACAAGCTGAAAGAAATGACATCATCGGCAGACCACAAATAGTTATTGAACATGTATCCCCATTCCGTTCACCACCGGCAGTATTCATAAAAATTTAAGATTAATGTGAGTTCGTAAGACTTTAATCTTAATCAAGCCTCAAGTTGAAAGGCGGCATTTATAACCCACCGGGTGTCTTGGTCTGCGGGATTGCATGTTCAATAAAACACAAATAAATTTCACAACACATTTAATTAAAAACTAAGATGATGATGAGCATGCGAATGAATCATTTTTACAAAAAACCATTACAAATTTTGATAAAGTTATTGCGGCTTACTATCATAGTTGAAGTTATCACAACTAAAAAACAGAAAAAAACAATTAATTTGCCGCTGCAATAACATGGCGTATTGGTGGTATCTACGCTCCCAGCTTCCTTTGTTATATAGTCTTTCCGCACCTCGGCGGGGAAAAGGAGCTGACGAAGACCCGATTACGGGTCATTCACGAAGGTCTTACTGTTGTTGACGTGATGACTTCGTTCCTGGGCGGCTGGGCGCCGGCGGAGCCTGCAGATCAGTGGGAAGCGGGCACGCCTCTGCCGGACTCGGTGAACGCCGGACGACAGCGCACGACCATAGGACCCACTGTGGCGTCGACGATGTCACGCTAACGTGGCGATGAGTTGTATTCGCGTCCCGAATCAGGCGAGAACGCGGTCAAAGTGAGCGGTCTCTGAGCACATGTTATGGCGATCTCAAGGGATGGAGTTCTACTCACAAGTTCAGTGCCGAAATTAAATAATGCAAATGTGTCTTTGAGACATCAGTGGTCCCACGCGTGGATTCGAGATACACCACTTCGAAAC
The DNA here is from genome assembly GCA_011170035.1 of Teleogryllus occipitalis. Classification (NCBI taxonomy): domain Eukaryota; kingdom Metazoa; phylum Arthropoda; class Insecta; order Orthoptera; family Gryllidae; genus Teleogryllus; species Teleogryllus occipitalis. The sequence goes on along the minus strand of BLKR01002283.1, from coordinate 23,104 downwards.
CCAAAGCCCTTGTCTTTTCTACCGAACGCAAAGTCTTACGTGAGAATTTTGAAGCTACGGTCGAGCCACAAGTCAGAAGTATGAACTCAGTAACAGCTCGAATAGAAGTTAATTGCGAAGTGCCAAGTTCGAAGTTCGAGCTGGGAGTGTTTTTGGGGCCTCACACGCGACAAAACGAAGGCTTTGATCCCCTCCTCTGGTTCGAGTATCTCACCCTGATTGCTTAGAATCAGCTATCGGGAACGGTGACGGGGCGACACTCGAACCTTAATGGTGCGCTACTTCATGTGGCAACAACAACAACAAAATCAGTTGCATTTTTGGTGCAAAGGTTACTGCACGGCCCCATGCTGGGGGGAGTACCCCCGCTCGCGGTCGGTGGAATTTAGTGCAGCTGCGGACTCAAATTTTGAAATTATTCTTTGGCTGAAGAGCCACTTGGCCGACGTGCATGTGTACGTAGCGAATCGCTGGCCCCTGCAATTTTATGAGAGGGTCGAACGGTCGCTCTTTCGCACGGATATCCATGACAAATTGCGTAGTATTTTAGAGCATCTCGCCCCGCGCAAATGTAAAGAATACTGCGCCCCTTAGCTGCCCTTTTACCCCACTCGCGAGAGCCGGCGGCGCGAACTTTAGTGGAGAAGACATTTCCTTTTTTTACCACTGACGCTAGGGCTGGCTGGACCATCTTCAAAAAACAAGGCGGCTGCCTTCTGAAACTGTTTCGCGGCGCCCAAATGCGGCGTGTGCACATGGCGGTCCTTGAGGGAGGGTTGCAAAATAGTCGCAGCCGGCAGGTCCCTGCGGGAGTCATAAACTATTAGGGATGTGCCCGTAACAGCTAAACTGTTATTTCTTAACAGTTAATGTTTCGTAACTATTACGCAAAATAACAGTTATTTAGTTTATCCTGTTATTGACTGTTATCGGTAGAAATGCGTAGAACTGCAATCTATTGGGCCTAACTATTACAAGCTTTTGTGGCAACCATTTTGTATGATAACAGCTTCACTGCAGCTAATCAATCATGATTTGCCAGTGTTCAAATTATAGATTCATTAAGACATAAATTGTCAGTATTCCACACCATATGCCACACTATTTCTATATTTTATTGTATACACTGCAATAAGAAGTTTGTCCTTTAAATTAAGTCCGTCCAATATATTTGTTAACTTATTTCTGTTCCATTGCTGCTTATGTGAGATCAACTAATATTTCCCTAGGTCCGAGAAAATAAAATGAGTTACAGTCAAACACTCGTATTATAATACTTGATATTCAACAGTGATTACCACTTTAGATAAAGGTAAGCAAAAACACAGTTTCTCATTATTTTTGGTACTTGTCACTTCACTGTGCACACGTTGGATATTTTAAAGAATATTTGCAAAATAGACCCGAATCATTTTTATTTTAGTAATATTCTATACACATTTGCTACACATTATATGAATTACTACTTATCCTTGGCAGTTCATCCAGTCTCGTTCGTATCAGCTGCTTCTCTGACCAAGCATGTTTGGGAAAATAGTGCAAGCGAGCGCCGTAAGGTAGCTGCCCAAGCTTTACTGCCAACGTTATTCGTTTGCTACCAACGTTATTCGTTTTGCGTGGTTCAACTCTCACCAGTCAGTCATATTAGGTTGCCGGTCATTGACCTGTTATTTTGCAACTGTTATTAATAACAGCTATTACGAAACAACTGTTTTTGTGATAAGTTATTGAAGAAAAGTTGTCAAGCCCACATCTATAAACTATTCGCCCGCGCTGTCGAGGCGGTCAGGTGGTGGTCGGAGCGGCGGGGGCGGTGGTTATCGGGGGGGGGGGGGCGTGCCAGGCTCCCGACGGCCGCGCAGGCTTAGCTGCGCAAGTAGCGAGCCGAATATTTTGATTGTTAAAATCGAGGATGGGGATTATGTCCGTTCACGGAGGGTGTGATGTTACAATACCTACCCCCACTCTTTTGCCAAAATTAGTTGAATTAAGAATAAATGATAGCAACGAACTCTGTAGACAAAATCTGATAACCAGAAATGTTCTCTCCCGTCTAATAGAAACTATTTTGTATCGAAAAACGATCTACAAATTTGTAATAAAGTTCCTTTTGTCAAAATAACCTAACTCCTCACTCCTCTCGCAACTAGTGAAGCGAGAGTTCAAGAAAATGTGTGCGGAATAGCACTGCCTGTGATAACTAGAGACCGGATTTTTATGTATGTATTACATATTTTTTGTCTTTCTACGTACCGAACTGAAAATTGTAATCTTGGCGAATCGTCCCCGTCCTAACACAATTTCCAATGTTTTCGTTACATATTTTGTACTATATTACATATTTTACATACTTTGCACAAAATTTTCACAAAATATTTTTGTTCTAACGACTTGCTTCATTTTTATTTAATTTTTTTATGAAAATAAGTATTTTTTTTTAAATATGCATTCTTTTGTACTACATTGTTACTCCGTGCTCCCTTCTCCAGGTACGCTACATGAAGACGCGGTAGGAAGCTCTTACAATACGGTGCGCTTCCTTCAATCACGTAAGTGGCGTGAAGTACGCCTCAACGACTGAAATCATTTTTACCTTTAGGTCTGAAAAGTATCACTGACCCCGCGTTTTCTGACTTTAACCTTAATTTTCTAGGCACTTTGGCATTCACCTTTGGTAACCTAATTCGCATTTGATAGCACTTCCATTACATTGCTGCAAGATGCGGTGATTGTTTGCTGGTCGTAGATAACGCCAGTTTGTACGATGGCTTCTATTGCGTCTAGTCCGGCTACGTCAAGCTACGGTCCTCGGAAGCAATAGGTGTAGCTTTTACTACAGACGGGAAAGTTGTATGGTGCAAAGTGTGCATCAACGGGGGCTCTCCAAATGATTTTTAAAACGTTTGTATTATTTGTAAAATTTGTTTCGAAATTTTTTTATAAACGTAAATAAGTATTGTGTAAATATGTTTATTATTACATATGTTTATTATTTATATTACATATATCCGATATTACATATTTATTACATATTATGATATACCAAAATAACGAACCATTTATTATGGAAATGCCATTTTATATGACATCGAATATAAGGATGTCAATTGACGATCGCGAGGGGGCGCTATGTGACAAATAAACAACCGGCGTTAAGGATCATTTTCGTTAGGTTGAAAGGGCAGAGCAGAGGCGGGATAAGCATTGTTTTGGGAGACAAAAGAAAAGCTACAGGATTTGGATGCTTCCGAATTTTTAGAACATTCATTCGCTAGAGCAATGCGGTAATAAGCGGGTCGGCTCGTAATATATTTTACTAGATCGAAAAAAGACTGTTATTGACAGTTATTTAAATTAACAATCGTTTTTTGTATTAGGATAGAGCGTTCTTTTAGGAAGTAAAATTCGTGTCTATGCGTCCACCCGAGACGCAAGTGAGGGAAGTCACGGATTATAATAGTATCGCCGGGAGAATTTTGAACCAGATCACGGACATTAGGCGAGGACTTGATCTAGAAGCAATATTCTGCTGCGTCGACGGAGAAGGTTCTACGGGCCGCCATCGAACGAAGAAGTGAAGAGCGCGTGAAGACTCACGAAATGGATAACAAGGTTTATAATTGTAAACATAATAAAGTACTGGATGAATAATAAACTTATTGATGATGGTGTATATTTTAAAATCTATCCTATAGTTTGTATGACGAAGAAAAAAAACTAAATTGTGGAAGATAAAGCGATATTGACATCTCAAATTCATGAAGCCAATAGAAATCACGTATTACGTATCCGACCAAGTCGATAACTATTTTTTCCATAAAAGTGAAATTAGAACCCTTTTATTTTAAGGTTGCGAAATGTCTGCCAACCAATCATAATAACAAACACTACTGTGACATACCAATATGTGACATAATATGGCACAATATTTATTATAAATTGCGTAAATTATAGGGGATAAATATATGTGAATATGCTAGCATAGCAACGGTAAGCGAGCCGTCGTCAAGGTCAACAATCTTCATGCAGTGACAATCGCGGAGACGGCTAGTTCATTTTGTATAGAATTCAGGGATTGGCCGAAAAAGCAGTGACAGTCGTGAAGACGGCTAGTTCATTTTGTGAGAAATTTAGGGATTGGCTAGGTACGGAAGTACATCAAGTGTTGTCTGTAAATAAACAATCGAAAAAATGGACCGAGTTTTGCAGGGCTGAAAGAATACGATAGGCATTCATTCTGACTGGTGCCGTGGTGTTGAACGGATCGTGCTCCAATTAATGTTAGGAGATTTTTGGGACTTGTAAGCATCTACTAGGGAGTAGATATTGATAGAACTTCGGACTTGAATGCTATGTGTGACAGTAAAACTTAAAATATTTCAAGTGAACGAGTTAGAAGGACATTGAGGGCTTAGGCGAAGTTATCAGTAAGTGGACTGGAATGCTAACAGCAGATAGTTTATTGATTGTTGAGTATTCAGCATACGCGTGGGACTAACTTGGAATTCGTAAATTGGCGAACGAATTTTATTAACGAGACTTTATTTACTTTGGAAACAGTGATGAACGGTGATTGAAGCATGCTTCTGCAAGAAAAGAAGAGAGAAGATGGTATCTGGACCTGAGGACAGCGACGTCGGAGAAGAATGAAGATGGTCCAAGAGCGCGCGAAGACGAATACGACATTATAAGGTTGGAACAGGTCATGACCAAGTTTTTTTTATATTGTGTAAAATCATAAAGTACCAAAATTGTTTAATAAATTTCCATGTTTTGTGAAATGAATACATGATTCTCATTGAGACAATTCTAGTAACGAAGCAGCAAGATAGAAATATATTTGCTTTTCAGATTCCTCGACCACTCTGTATAGATGGCAGATCGGATAATCATCTGTTAGCATACAATAGTGATTATTTCTATGAAACCAATCGACCCAGGAAGCCGGAAACTAATTTATTTATAATTAGAGTTGGAGGTTAACTTTTATGATAGTATTAGCGTAATCTTTTCCTGGCGCCCATTTTTACAAATTCGGAACGGATTACATTGGAATAAAACATCAATATAGACAGTTTATTTCACTACCAAATATAAATTCTTGACTACCCGACCACTTGAATTGCCTCCTAAATTTCACAAGAAACGAAGCTCTTGTGCCTGAATCGTGTGTACCGCTCGCGCACCACAATGAACTACAATGTAACAATGTAACGAAAATATGAGAAAGTCAGTATTGCTAGATAAACTCAAGCACTTCATCTCTCTAATGGCGCTGTAAAAACTACTGAATGACAAAAAATACTCAAATAATTTGGTGATAAATGTTGAACAAATATAAGTTTACTCGCACGTATAAAACATATATTTTATTTATAAATATATGGTGAAAGACGTGGCGGTTTGGACAGCAATGGTTGGTCACACATCACATGTTACTGTGGGACTTCCCTAGATGGAGTCAGTCTGGTTTACGACTTGTCAAAACGTCTGAGAGCCATTTCTAACACTACTGTCGATTCAGGCTATGACACGCCTGGCGATAACGTATTCATAACATGAGCAGCTCCCAAACTTCCTCAAATTGCTCAGGCGAAATGTGCAGCGTGATAATAAGGATGACGCGAAACAATGATATTGCTGTGAATTGCTGCTACCCTACAATGTGCTTAAACCCCATCATTAAAAATAATAACTAAAAAAATCGATGTTTTAGTAACAAAATGTCGATGTGAAGAAAACATCGAAAGCAAAATATCGATGTTTGTGGTGGAAGTTATCACTGCATCTTGGAAGAACTTAAAATGAAGAGAAAATATGAATATTATTATGATTTGAATGAAGATAAAATATAAAGAAAGTTCAGTGCAGAAAATTATTTCAGCTGTTTCGCTTTTATGGTAATAGAACTTTCAAAAAACATTTACAACAAAGCTACACAAAAGAACATTTATTAAAAATACAATTATTAAAGTTGTAGGAAGTTGAGTTTTCTATGGCTTGGTATTCCATGGAAGAATATTCAATTAGCAGCAGGATTCGTCAGTTTCGAACGGATTGAACATGTTTGTTCGTACTTATTAAAGTATTTTCCTGAATACTTTTGATTGTAACGTTCCACATAGTTTTGATAGCATTTTCTTTGTACTCTTCACTATGTAATCTGCGCATATTAATTGCCCAAAATGTGTGTAACTTCTTTATGTGTAGTTTGTTCTTCCATTTATATATCGTATTTTCTCTCTTCACAAAATTCTTGAAATTGCTTCCCACAAATTTTCTGTTTTTTTTTTCTTCTGTTTTTCGCCACTGGATCTTTAATACTAGATTCTATTTCGGGGTCTGAAACAGTACCAAAACGACACATTTTAATATTATATTTTTGCACACAAGCTATAATGGACATCAAACAATTGCTATCAATAACAATAAAAAGGTAAACAAAGTGATTACAGCGGAGTGAAAAAAGTAAACAAAGTGATAATCATATGGCGTTGGACATGGGGGATTGGTTTAATTTGAATGTATTCTTGCTTAGCATTGGTTACTTAGGACACGGCCAGACATGAGTGAAATAGTCAAAGAAAATGCAATTATAGATTGTCCGGCCCATAAAAGTGTTTAATATTGAGGCAACAGTGCTATTCTCCGTGGCATCTGCATTCTTCTTTCACATAATTAGTACCATCTACCCAAAATAAAATGCATGCCCACCAGAGTACACACACTAAGGTCTCAGGATCTTGTAGTATTTTATTAAAAAATAGAGGTTATTTTGATGAGAAAATTAACGATCGGTTTCTGTGTATGATCAAATTATTTAATTTAGAGAAAAAATCGTTCTAATTGTTACAAGACTTGATTTCAGTTGTCAAATGATTAAACAATTATGGCCTTATGTAATATATTGATTGTCTGAAATTTCTTTTTAACTTCCTGAGTTCGAATGTGTGTGTGTGTGTGTGTGTGTGTGTGTGTGTGTGTGTTTTCTTCTGCTCTCATATATCAAGTCTACCTATTTCGTTACATCATATTACAGATGAGAGTTTAGTTCCAAGCGTTCGAAGGGTGAACTGACAGTCGACCAGACAAGTGAATGCGATCCAAAGAGAAAATAGTCCCTGCTGGTAGCCAACCAACACCACCTATGTAGCTGGCTGGTATTGAGCCAACCCACAATATTTGGAATTTTCTCTAAATTAAAACTATTTTCGAAATTAGAAACAACAACGAGCCTAGGCCACTCCCGAGACATGGAGTAATTCTAACTTTACTGAGTGCTGAGAAGATGCGAACACTACGTGCTAAAAGCCAACCACATGTCCCTTCTTTGCTTTCGCGCAGTCGGGTAAATAATAGAGATAAATTAAATAATTTGACCAGGAAACAAAGTCAAATCAGTCTCAGAAAACAACAATATCTCGAGAGTTGCAAAACATATACCGAAATATGTTTACTAACCGAAATATGTTTACTAACACATGCGATTGAAATCTAGACAAGCAAGGAATCAAAAGTAATTAAAAGGTTTGGAACCTTTACAGCTGACAGAAAACGGGTTAAAAATAACAAATAAAAATAATAGCGTAATATCATAAATCAAAGATTACTAATTCACCTGCGCATTAGAAATGAATTAATTTAGGTTGTCAATGGAATTTCATTCAAGACGAATATTGAATTTAGAAGAAGAAAAGATGTTCGATATAAATTAAAGTTTAAATTGTGGATTTTAGTTTCAAGCGTGGAAGTTTATTGAACCTTTGTACAATACGAATTCCAAAAGATGTGCTGAAGTTAGGCAGTTCCAAATGCCCAGTAAAGGAAATAGGTTGTACAACCTGCAGATGGCCTGCAACAGTTGAAGATATTTTGGGAACACTAGGCCGACTCTCCAAAAGTTCCTTTCACCTCAATATAGAAAAATGAAGTTTCAGGTCACACAAGTACACACTTCTGGAATACTCAGAATACTCAAGAGATTAGAAGAATCGAAGAGCAATTAGCGTATTGAAAGTTCAACATTATATTTTCAATGTGTGCCTGTCAATGTCATTGAGCACGAGCTGTGGCGGGTCGCGGCCTTTCCCCATTCGCTGCGGGAGGCGTCGAGCGCTGTTACGCGCACGCGTCGTTGGCCCGGTGCCGCCGCCGCGCCGCCGCACACTGGTTGAATCGGGCCAAAAACCTGGCCATAATGGCAAAATTCAAAGTGTACGTTCGGAATTCTGACTTAGCAAATTTCGTTCGGAAGACATTGGAGTACACTACTTCAGCTCCATAACGTTATTTCAATCATTTTTGTCGTCTTCACGGTCTCGTTAAGTTACCGTTGCTCGAAACACTCGAAGTCATTGATCCTAGTCGACTATACTTGTGAAATTAAAAGAAGTGTTTAAATTATTTTGTTGTGTATTCTTTTCATATTTCCGAACAGAAGACTCTTTTGACTATAAGTTAGGTATAGTTTTAAGAAAAAGTGTCTAATAATTTTATATATAATGCGGCTTAATCTATGGAGCGTAACAATGTTAGTTGTGTTTATTGTGGATTATATTTTTTGTCCTACGTATTCCTGCCTCAATCAATATTTTTACTTAACAAGTAGAATGCCCTTAATCAGAATTTCACACATTTAGCTGCACATACCTGCACTTTTTTGTTTTATAGCCACTTTACTGCAAGTAAAGTAAGTAATATAGTAAGATTTAACACTAGTTATCCCGGAAGTGTCTTAGACGCCACAGGGAATTATTTTCTCTGTATTTTTTCGATTTCTCCTTTTTATAATTAATTTTACTTATAAGTACTCCTACTTATAATTATTGATATACATTTTTGGAATGATAACAATATTAACCCGCGACCGCGAGAACTATTGTGTCCGTATTTCTATATATATCATTATTTTTATGAGTCAGTTAGCCATTTCCAAACGGCCATTTTGAATTTTGAAATTTCATTATGATATTCGAAATCGGTGATCTCGAGAACCGTATATGTATATTTTTTATGAATTTTGATTTATTTTCAATCGAGTAGATCCGCCATTTTGAAGCCGTTATTTTGAATTTTGAAATTTCTTTATGATATTGAAATTTAGCGATCTCAAAACTATATTGTTACCCATTTTTACGCAAATCCACTTGCATTTGGAATTATGACCAACTTTTAGGCCCGATTGAACCAGTGTGCGCCGCCGTACTTCCTGCTTCCTCGTGCGCCGGGTATCGCGCGGGACGGCGGACCCACCGGTGCGGGGCGGCCGCGGCCGCGGCAACTTCCGTTGGAAGCAGTCGCTGCGCCCAGTCCACCGCGCCGCCAGCCGAAGCCGCCCGCCCACCCGTGCACGCGCGTGCCACAGGCGTTCGTGACCGCCACTGCGCCCTTTGACCCGCGACTCTCGCTGCCGTGCCAGTGCCAGAGCCATATGAGCGTGTTTTATATACGTTGTGAGTATTTGTTGGCCTTTGCCCTTTTGATTTGATATTTGGGTTGGTGCTTTCTGTCAAAACATTTGTCCTTGATACTAGGGAATTTATGTTTTGACTTATGTCGCTTTCTCTTTTAGATGGTTTCACGAGGTAATACTATTTTCTTTTCAAACATTGCTGTTTGAAAATATTTTTTCTCATTGCAACTGGATTTATTTCACTTTTAATGAACATATATTGAATGCTTTGCCATTGTCGCTTGTTGAGATGATATCTGCGATTATTGAAAAAGAATTGACAAAGCAGAGACGGTGTAATTTTCTCTTCAGTTGACCTCAATCAATTGTCTCATAATCCCCTTTTTTTAATCTGAAAAAGTATGAGATTATTTTCTGCTCTTGGCCGGTTACGTATTTTTCATGCTCTATAGAATTCATAACTAGTGATGCTTTAGAATGGCACATACTTTTTCGTTCTAGTTAATTTTCTAATATTTTTAATCTGGGGCTAGATTTTCGTTTTTGTCCACCCTCTTCACAACTGCCATCTATCACAGCACAAACTACTTTTTTTTTACATTTTTCAACTGCTAGGTCCCCTAATGGTAGAACTCAAATATGACTTTAAGAGTATTATAGAAGGGTAACGCCTGGTCCTATAAACAAAGTTTCATTGAAAAATTTGCAGCCGGTTTTGAGAAAATGTCGTTTGAGAATTTCTGACAATACCCAATTTTGAGCTCATTTTCACCAAAAACTTTTCAGTTTTCGAGAAACTTCATTGAACATATTTTGAAGCACTTTTACTCAGAAATGTAATTAAGAAACAGAAAGTCCATAATGTAAATATTAACGACGTGAGAGAAATATAAAAAAATAATTTTTTGTGAAAAAGTATATATCGAAATGCCATTTATATAATCTGAAACAGTGCATCTAGCACTATCCCTACTAAAAGTTTGAAAATAAAATTTGGAGTCTTATTGAGAAATCTTGTTTTATTATTTTTTAATATTATCCATATTTCATTACAAATTACGCGAACACTACTAAAAATTTCGAAACAAAAATGTACATGACGTCCTTGTCAACTCCACATTGTACTAATTGTGGAGAATACATTTCACGCGTAGAAAAAAATCACTATATTCAGTATTGTTGTTATAAAAAGATGCCGAAAAAAGTCAAATTTTGTAATTTTCGAAAATTCAGAGGTAACAGTGAAAGTCCTATAAACTGGTGCCATATTTATAAGTGTATTTCACTGTATTCTTACAAGAAATTTAAAGAAAATAATTTGAGTATTTTTTTATATTTTGAAAATGACCCTGGATCCTCATGTAAAGCAAATTTAAAGACCGCTTTTCAAAATCGCCAAGTTTCGAGCCTGGCCATATCCTGCGGGAAATAATCATTTTGAATAATAATAATAATAATAATAATAATAATAATAATAATAATAATAATAATAATAATAATAATAATAATAATAATAATAATAATAATAATAAGAGTTGATCGCAGACAGACGGACGGACGAACCAGCAGGCAGACAGACGTTTTGAAGAGACAGTGTGTGTGTGTGTGTGTGTGTGTGTGTGAGAGAGAGAGAGAGAGAGAGAGAGAGAGAGAGGAGAGAGGAGGGAGAGAGAGAGGAGGGAGAGAGAGAGAGAGAGAGAGAGAGAGAGAGAGAGAGAGAGAGAGAGAGAGAGAGGCTGACAGACAGGCAGGCAGAGACAGAAAAAACACTTTTCGGTATCAGAGGACCCCAAAACGTGTATTTCCGTTGAAATCTCGAAATTGATTTTCAGCAGCATTACATATTCTTCTCTATTTTACGTATATTACTCCATATATATGAGAAAGTAAATGTAGTCATTTAATTGCACGAAAACAATGAAGAAGCTACGAGTAAGCGGCCAGTGAAGGAAGAAGGGTAATGGGCTACGGCGCTCTCCCTGCACATTTGAAAAAACAATGCTGTAAATTTACACATTTAATGAATTACTTGTATATGAACAATATAGATGCTTATGTTAGGAATTTTTATATATATTGGAAACGGTTACAAAATAACTTTAATTTACTCCCTTTTCATGTTTTTCTGTACTTGAAATGCCGATATTTACGCACGTGTAAATAAATGGAATTTATGGAATTCCTTGTAATATTAAACGAGGAAATATTTCCAAAGGAATATACTTATAGAATTTACTGTAGATAATTTTATAAAATCGTATATATTTGTCTAGATACTTAATCGCTTGCGTAACTGAGTTTGCTAAAGCATGCTGAAATGTGTGCACACATGTCACAAAAAATAAACAAGCAGTAGACTTTTACAAGCTACGATCTACGACCTTGCCGCGAAGAGCAAAAGACTGACGCATCGCATTTTCATGTAACATTGACAGTTTTGTAGGTGGACAGATTTTGCTTTATTGGCTGGGAGCTTTAATATTCGTATTTTGTTTCTACAATGATCACTACAGGAGAGATTCATGTTACTGTAAGTGTGCCTGAAATCATGCAAAATTTATATGTATTAATTAAGAGAGTGCAATACTTTTGTGCTCAATACGCATAGAATGTAACTAATGGCCAGTAGCAGCAGAAATTCTGCTGTACACATATTCCACCAGAAATCAAGCCCTGTATATATATATATATATATACACACACACACACACACACACACACACACACACACACACACACACACACACACACACACACACACACACACACACACACACACACACACACAGGGCTTGATTTCCGGTGGAACGCGACGGAACGGCGTTACGAAACATTTTTATGACAGGCTACCTTTCCCCTGAAGCCTTACTGTGGCGCATGGTATGTGGCGCCAGATGTATCATAAATGGCGAATGCTGTTGCGAATGGAATACGAGAATTCAGTCGATACGCACAGTATGGGAATAAAACAATCAAATGTTTGCATTTTTCAGTCAAAATCGAAACTATTTCAGGTTTTAGATTTTCGTGAGTTCCTGGGTATTTCACGAATCGATAGACACATTTCACATGGGTGGAGGCTGTTGTTTTCTTTCAATTTCTGCGTGTATTGGAAATAAGTAATAGTTGTTTTCTAGTGAAAATGTGACTTGAAACATACTATCTGACGAGAAGGAAATTCTTCGAGGATACAGTTATTTTCTAACTGTTTAATTGTACAGTGCCAGTAGATGGTAATACAGTCCTATCACTTTCCATAAGCTCTACTGTATTGTACCTTGATTCTTAAAGCATGCTCTTTATCACTCTTGAAGCTGTTAGAAACTTCACCTGTTCTTTTATGAATCATTAAAAGCAAAATTGTAGAATGATTATGAATACACTAATTCGAAAGTTTTGTAAATAAAAAAAAATCTGGAAAGGAAGAAACCGATACAAACTATCATTTTCTGGCTTAACATTAATTACGTATTGCTCTCTAATAAACTCTACAAAGTATGTACAGTATTTGTGAAATAAATAAAATCGTGCAAATACATAACGTGTTTTTGAAACTGAATTGAAAATACATATCGTATTTCATTCACTCTTGAAAATACTAATTACTCATTCTGCTCACTCTTGAAAATACAAATTTAAAAATGTGAGAGCATTTGTATCGAGGAACTTAAATATTATGAGTATATGCAATAATATTTTAAAGTTTTACTGCAACTACTTGTGGTGAGCAATAATCGATGCTTTAAGGTCTTATTACGTTTATGATAGAATGCTACATAATGAGCGTCAAAAATGTTTCTGGCAAATGGGCAAAATCTCGCGGAACAGGAAATCGTTTTATCTTATCGCTGCCGTGAGATATAAACGAAAAAGAAACATAGAATACCTGATATGTAAGAAATTGTGTTACATTTAAGAAGCAAAAGACGAATGTTCTTGTTAATTTTTCAGGATTAAGGATTAACCGGCGCGTGACCGCTAAAATTGAAAAGGTGACTTGTTGTTATTGATACTCTTTTGGAGAGAATTTCGGTAAAGACATTCTAATTTCAGAGTCCATTCCGGCACTTGAAGAACACCAACGGTGGAACGTTCGATATTTTTAAGAAGTACCGTAATTCTAGATGTGTTTAGAAGTATATTACAATAATTTTTTTGCAAGTTTATGTTACAATATTTTCAGTTTTTGAGAGTTGTCAAGATCATATGTATTTGGTAATTTTCTGTATTTGTGATCCTTTCCGCGGGGACATATGTTGCCAGGTCGGTTTTTGAAGAACGAGTTCTCCATTCACTGTTCATCCGATTTGCAAACCTGTTATCTAATTTTTGGATGATAAAATAAGATTGCAACGTGCTTATGGGCAGCCTGTTTGTAAGAGAACGCTGAAGCTATTACTCACGGCGACTGTATCCAATTGTGTTAACATATAGTAAGTGCTGAAAGACAAAACCATCTCTTACGAATCAGAAAGATTCTAATAATAAAGTTCTGAACTATGAAACAGCAACTCCTTACCCAAAGAAGAAACTAGTGGTTCTACCACTGCACATACTTTCCTGCATTATTTCTAAATTTGCAATTCTCGAAAATGTAAAGTTCAACGAAAATGAGAACTGTGCCATTTTTTCAAGCGTCCCTTCCTCTATTCGTGGAAAAATTTTGAAGAAAAAATTGGAGCGGTTTTTGAGAAAATGTTTTTTTAATAAACTGCATTAATTTCGGGCCCAAATTACGTGAAAACTACTTGTTTTTTCAAAATACTACACATGACATTTTTTTTATCTAGGGCTTTTATCCAGCCGACAGCCGGTTACTCTTTACGCCCCGATGGGACGCATATTCGACCATACACTAGACACCAACACACTTGCGGGCTCCTCTGATCTGGGGTGAGCAGAACGCGAGGCCCTCCGCGACAGCACATACATACAAAGTCAAGGGACCAATCAATGCCCAAGGCGGGACTCGAACCCGCGACCCTTCGGACCGAAGCGCTGAGTCGGTACTCGCTCTTAGCCACCTCGGCCATCCAGGTCGGCACATGACATTTTTAAAGAGGTTTTTTTTTGGGACAGACTTTGTCTAAGACAAAGTTTTTTGCGGCGCCGATGGTGTAACGGTTAGCGTATCGGACTGTTATAACCAAGTTTGCGGGTTCGAACCCGATCGAAGCCGTGGATTTTTAAGGGCGAAAAAATCCTTCGTACGCCTTCCTTCGGAGGGAAGTAAAGCCGGCTGTCCCATGTTAGTACATTTACTGCATGTAAAAGATCCTCAAGCCTAAATGACGCCTCTGAGCTGAATTCAAAATCGCCTGTTTCGTCGCCCAAGTAATACCTTTGTTCTCCCATGGTTGGTGAAAGGAGCGTAGCGGAATTTGCGTGGTCAGACGGAAGAGCGGGCCTTATGGCCTGAGTGTCGCCACGTAAAATAAGGCAAATTCAATTCAATTCTATTTTAATCTTCAATTTTGTAGTTTAGAAATGTTAACGTTTTGCCATTTTCGAAAATACAGTGAAAAATGGGACCAGCCCAATATTTTCTACCATCCCCTGATACACATGAGGAGAAAATATAAAGAAATGATTTGGCGTCGATTTAGAGGAAAAAATTGTTACGAAATATTGAAAATTGCCTTTATTTCGCGCAAAATTACCCGAAAACTCATATTTTCGAATAATTGACCCCTTTTCAAGATATCTTTTAAGGAATATTTCATTTGGCATAAATATCATATCTTCATTATTATAGTTGTAGGAAGATTCCCCCCCCAAAAAACTTGTAAAGCCAAAAATCAATATATCTCGATGAAACTCCCAAAGCCTGAGGTTCGTTCAGATCGATCGGGGAAAATTAATTTTGGAGAAAATCGGCTGAACTGTTGAGGCGCTAGCTTTGGCCACAGACGGAGAGACGTTTTGCCGTCAATCGATTTTTCGGTATCAAGGACCGACAAAACATGGATTCTGGCTACACCATATGTTACAGGCAGTGGCGGCTCGTGCTTAGGTTGCATGGTTGCACAACCCCCAGAAAAATGAAAAAGATCTCATAATTACTTAGGATTATACATTTTCCTTTTAAAACATTCAATATTCAAGATATCTCAGCAATATCGATGTATATGAAATCATTCTGACACCAAAGAGCGTCCAACTGGAGCTCTCTCCGGTGTCTGGTAGCTTGACAGGAATTGCACCACGCTCTTGGCTGTGTTAATGGGTTTACTGTGTTATTCTTTGGCCCTTCGATTTAACACGGGGGAACATATAGCCTTTTGGTTGGGCAACCGGACTAGAGGCACTGCCTAGCTGCGCGGCGACGGAGGGAATCTCTGGGGAATACCCATAGTCTGTTTTCGTCTGACTCACTACAGCGTGGTTTTAGGATTACGTTATTAGGATTAGGTTATTAAAATTACACAGGTTCAGTCAATTATTTACGAAATTCAATGCATTGTTTATTATATTTGGAGACTTTATTTTCATTTGATATTAGGTTTGTTGATTCAAAACGTACATTTGATGAGTTCTTTGTGTAAAGGTGGCCGTTCTGGATGGAAGTCCCTTAGTGTCTCCTGTGGCTGCAGCTGGCCGGACAGCGGTTTGCGAACGTTCTTGTGAATACGAATGCGTGTCGAAGATCTTTCATTATTGCCAAATATACCAGGGTAGTGAAGTTTTCAAATAAAATAATTTTATTTGTGTGAAACAGTAGTGTTTGTTGCGATGTGCTGGAGTCGAATTTAAGTGCCAAGTGGAAATCAAAGCCAGAACCACGTGCGCGGGTTCTCGCGGTACATGCCTTACACGAACCCGACGCATAAAATTATGTAGGTAGTGTTTCAATATAGACTTTTATTTATCTTAGTTTTATATGTAGTTTAATTGATTTGAATTGGGTACATTTTTATTATATATTTGAATTTTGGAAGTTACATTTCCGTCATTCGATGGAGGTGCAATCTCCTGTCTGTCGGGGCACCAGCAGCCACTGGTTACAGGAAGTAATTGACTATATATGGCAACAGAATTCATCCTCTTTTTCGTTACCAGGGCCCGGTAAGAAGAGTTTTTCTGCCGAAAATTCGCCGTTTTCTGGCTCACGATTACCTGACGTTCTCCTGTTATGAAATTTTTATATTTTTTTTCTCTTTTGGATAGAACAATACAAAGATCAGTGATTAATACCCTCTATATTTGTTATATCTACTTATAATTAACTTAAAATAATCTTACTAATAATCTTAAAATACAACTTACATTACTACTAGGGTGGCAGAAGTATCTTTATATAATATCTCTTCTTTGGGTCGAGATCTGAAAATTAATTTATGAATGAATGGAAAGGAAATTTATTCTTGATGCGTGTTCTGTGTATTGGGCTGGGTGGAAGCGGGGTTAGATTGAGTATATTTGGGATGTTTTGGAAGAAGTGGGTGGATAAGTATATAATGTGTTTGGTTATCGGTTTTGATTGGAATTCTTTATGGAGTTGTGCATTGGAGATATACCATGGAGCATTCGTAATAGTGCGGAAGAATCGATTTTGGATTACTTGGAGTTTAAGTAGCAGTAAGGCAGTATTGTATGGTAATTTAGCTGATCTATTTATTATTGGTTTCAGTAACTGTAATTTAATTTTTGCTTGTATAACTGTATTGTCAATGTGATTTTTGCCATTTAAACAATTGTCTAAGAACAGGCCTAGGTATTTTATGGGTGTGTTCTGAGAATGGTATTGTACAGGTACTCGATTCAATTGTAAAGGGGGTGGGGGAATGTAGGGTCTTGGGGGAACTATTTTCTCTGCTGTTTTTGACCGATTGATTTTAATTTTGGTTTTGGGTACCCAGCTGTCGATTTGGTGTAGGTGTAACTGAAGACTGATTTTTATTGTGTTTATAGTGGAACCTGATGAATATTTAGCCGTGTCATCTGCAAATTGGATGGTTTTGATGTAATGGTAGGTCGGCTACGTACAAGTTATAAAGAGCGGGAGATAGCGAGGAGCCTTGGGGAAGGCATGCCTTGACCGCTTTTGGATTAGAGTGATGGTTATCGACTGGAACGGCAAAAGTTCTATCGTTGAGGAAGCTGGAAATGATTTGTGTAAGATAATGAGGAGTGCCCCTTTCTTTTATTTTATACTTTAATGCTTGGTGCCATGTTCTATCGAAGGCCTGAGAAATGTCGAGAAAGATTGGTATTGTATGCTATTGTTTTTGATATGCCGTATGGATGTTTTCAGTGATTCTCAGTAGTTGGCGATGCTTGGACAGTTTTTCGGCGAATCTCATTTGTTCCTTGAGTATGGTCTTTGTGTTATGGAGATGGGTTTTGAATCGTTTTAATATTATTTTTTTAGTAGTTTAGATAGCTTGGGGAGTAGACTGATTGGTCGGTAACTGTTTTGGTATCAGAAGAATGATTGCATGTTTCCATACTACTTGCGGAAAGTAACCTAGTCTGAGGTATGAGTTGAAGATATTGGTTAAATATGTAATGGCTGTTTGGGGAAGTTTATTTGGTATTGAATTGTTAATTTTATCATGTCCAGAGGCTTTATTGATAGGAAGTAATTTGATGATTTTATTTATTTCTTTAGGTGATGTATGGTGTATTTTATGATGTGGGCCATATGTCTGTTCGTTTACTGTTTTGCTGATTGTGAGATGATTGTGTGCGGTTTAGTATTATTTAGGGTGAATGTGGATGCAAAATAGAGTGCTAGCTCTTCGGCTTTCTTAGGCGGTGTGGTATACACATTTTCTGTGGGAGTGTTTAGTGGGGGATGGTATTCTTTCTTCTTAATATTTTGTTTGTGAGTTGTCAAATGGATTTGTTGTTAGTGGTTAGTGATTGAAGTAGTGTTTGAAATGGATGATTGTTGGAGTTTATGATTGGTTTACGTACAATGTTCATTAGTATGTTAAGTTCTAGTTTTAGCCCTAGCGTTTTTAGCTGTGAACATAATCTGCGGGTTTTGGTTTTGTATTTGAATTAGTTTCACTATTTCTGGAGGAAGTTTATATTGTTTATCATTATTAGTACTCTTTAGTTTTGATTCGGTCGTTGTAATTGTGGTGTGTATTATGGTTGTTAGTTGGTTGATTGATTACTTTATTGCTAGTGGGTTCTATTGAATTTAGGTATTGTTGAACCAGTTATCGTTTGGAATTTTTTTCCAGTCAACTTTTAACGCATTTGGATTTGGTTCTCGGGCGTGCGATGGGGGTATTTGTAAAGTGGTTATTAAGACCGGAATGTGATCCGAGTTTAGTTCGAATAATGTAGTAGTGTGCAGTTTTATTTTAGTGTTAGTGATTTCGATATCGAGGATATCGGGATTTCTTAAGCGATCATGGGGGTAATATGTGGGGCTTGGAGGTGAAATTATTTTGAGAGTAGTGCGATTTAGTATTGGGGCTAATATTTTCCCATTAGCGTAGAAGTATGGTATTATTTGGTGGAAATAGTTTATTAATGTTGCCGAGGTCTAGTTTATAATTTGGTGGATTGTATGCTGCAGTATAGTTATTATTTTTCATCTCTAAGTTAATGGCAACAGTTTATATACTACCAGTATAAGGGAAAATTATTGGGTAATGTTGATTATTTTTATTGATGGCTATTAACACTCCGCCTCCTTTGTTTACGTTTCTGTCGGCTCTGTCAATTGAGTAGTTTGGGATATAAATTTTGTTTCCTTTAAATGGATTTTTGTGATACAAATTATATCTATGCGATCTGAAGTTAAGCAATGAATTAGTTCTGTTTTTTTTTATTTGTTAGGTAGTTAGCAGTCCAATTGATGTGAGTAAAATCTTTAGGGAGTTGTATTGACATTCTTGCCGTTAATGTAGGCGGAGAATGAATTTTGAATTGAGTTTATTATAGTGTATATGTGTGTTTATGGCATTCATTATGTAGGATGTAATTGCATTATTTTTTGTCTTTATAATGGGATAGTTGTGGTGTTATTCTTGGGGAAGATTCGTTGGGTTTGAATTGTTTATGGGATTTGAGTGGACCTCGGATGTGGTGCTACTAATATGAGTGAAGTTGTTGAGAATTGGTGTATGGGGAAGATGTGGGAAACGGATGTTTGATTGTAGTGGAGTGGGTTGCTGGGAAAATCTTTGGTTTCTAGTTTAGGGGTTGTTTCGGTTTACATTTTTTTTTCTTTTTTCAATGTATTCTTTTAGGTAAGGGTAGCAGGAGTTTCGGTTATTGGCCATGTGGCTGCCTTGGTAGTTTCGATATTTTGGTAGTTGACCACGATTAGGACAAGTTATCGAGTAGTAATTACCCGAACAAAAAGCGCAGCGAGTGGTTGTAATTATTCTTTGTATGGCCATAATCCAGACACTGCTGGCATTGTATGGGACATGGGTTTCTTTCCATGCATTTACTCTATGGTTACAGATTTGCGAAATGGATCAAATATTTTCTACTGGATCATGTCCTGAAAAAGCAGCTGGGGTAGGTGTGGTTTCTTTGTGAAGTCTGGTGATTTTTATCAGTGAAGGAAAGCGTTGTTTTACGTCTTTATATATTTCTTGGTCAATAATGTATTGGTTGACGTCCTTGAACACTACAGATATATTTTTATTCTTCGGGTCTTTGAAAGAATGTAAACTACGATGAGTGTAAATTAGATACCTGATTAAGTTTCAGAAGTTCGTAGGTCAGTTTGCACTTTTTTTTCTGCAATGAAGTTTGAGGTGACTTTAGATTTAAGTTCTTTAATGGATGCATTAGTATTGGTGATGTCTGCTACTATGATTGGTGGTATTTTGCTGTTGGGGTTTCACTTTGATCACTATGAAGGTCGTTAATATGAGTGAATATTTTTTCAGTGGCTTGTTTATCAAGTTCACTTAGAGGTCCCAATGTATTTTTGACCGGCACATTATTTAATAGTCAGATTTTGTTTTGATCACTGTAACTATCGTGATTGCTATTAAATGTTTTGGGTTATCGTTCTACATCATTGTCTGTCATCGATCTTTTTCTGGAGACTTTGGAGTCTTTTTCTGGTAGCTGAACGGTTGAGGGTTGGCTGAGTTGAATCGCTTCCTTGCCATCAGCGCCTGGGGTTTTATGTTGTTTGGTGATGTTCTCCATAGTCACCTCCATTTCGTCTTCGGTGAATTGATTTAGATTATCTGGGATGTAACTTTTCATTGCTTCTGACTGGTTCTCACCGTTGTTAAGAATAAGCAATGCAGCATTTACGACTTCGCTTGTTGGAGGGTCATTGCTGCACGCCATTCACTGCACATCAAACCGCGTCCGCACGAGCTACTCGCCCGCCTGGGGAGCCCGACGCTCCAACGGGCACGAGCAACATCCCCTGACTTCGCACTCATTTCCCCTCGCAATCCAGAAAGGGCTGCGCAAGATGAAGCGGCGCGAGGCTGTGAATAGTGGCTTCACCCGAAAATGTTTGTCAGATTTTTTCTACCAAATTACCGAGAATTGTGTTACGTGTATATTCTTCACTACTTATTACTATTTGATGTTTATTTTCTTACTAAATTCTCCCTTATATAAAGCTCTTTGCTAAGTGACAGGAATATGTATGAATGGTGAATTCGTTCTTACTTTTCGTTTTGTGTTGTTAATAAATTATTCAGGTTTTGTTGTATGTAGCAATAATGTGAAACAAATTAATAGGTCTATAAGTTAACAATTCACGTTTACAGCGCTTTTAACACACTGATAGAAATGTTGTAGGACAATGTACTAAACATCTTTAGTAAGCGATCATATAGTAAAGACAATTTTTCGTGTGGCAAGATTCACTAAACGCGATTTAGTTTCGTTTAGTAAATGAGACAATAGAAAATTGTAAGTGAATGAACAAAGAGAATTGTCAGTGGCATTATTCTTATTTCGTGGATAAAGTCATTTGGTGAAATCTACGTTTCATGCCATCACACTTACTAAACAGTGCTTAGTCAGCGTGCGTAGTCAGCAATCTGACCAATTCGAATGGTTATAGAGCCCATGTGAACTGTGAGAAATCAACGCTGATTATAGTATTATACGCTACATAAATGGCGTGTTTAGTTTTTATTGTTTTTAAATAATGTTGTATTATATTCTAAACTAATGGCAGAAATACCATCGGTAGCCAAACGTCGTCCCCCAGCGTCCGTAGCTTTTCTTTTTTTTCTCTCTAATAAGACCAGCAGCGGGTTGCTGCTTTACATTATTTTGTTGGCAAGTTTACATGGTATATACATACTTTTCTAATGAAACTAGCACATTACATAATAAAGAAAAACAAATTAGAAAATAATTTAATAATTTACAGTACAAAAGAAATAACACTGGTTCTTACAACTACTATTATTTACCATTTTGGGATTTGTCTTGTGGATGGGAGGTGTGAATTTCCTCATGCCAGCTCATTTACATTCAGTCTTTTATTAAGGGGAAGGAAAACATCTTTGGAAATTTATATTTAATTCTAGGGTTTGTTGGGCCATTTCTATTTGAAGATGTTTGTGCTCGGGTATTGGCTTAGGTTACTTAAAAAATTGTTAGAAGGTTTTGATAGGAATTCAGACAGTGGATGTATTTTTAATTCATGATGAATTTGCTCGTTTCTAATATATATAGGAGCTTTAATTGACAGTCTAAGGAATTTGTTCCGCATTGTTTGTAATTTTTTGAGTGATGATTTGGAGGCTCCTCCCCAAATCGCACATGCGTATGACATTGATGGTCTTACAATAGATTTATATATTGATAGGACAGTTTCTGTTTTCAAATGAGACTTTTTGTTGATGAGCGGATATAGTTTCCCAATTTTTTGTTTTGTGGATTTTTCTATTTTCATTATGTTCTTTCCATGTTAACTTTGTATCAAAATGTAAGCTGAGGTATGTCATTGCTTTAGATTTGTCTGTCCAGGGTATTGGAGTGTATTGAATATTTAGTGGTGGTAAGGTGGGTATTTTCCTTAGTGTAAAGAAAATTTGAAGCCATTTTTGATAAAATGGTGTTTGAACGTTTCTACGGAGCTTTGAGCTCATTTTAACAGAAAACTGTTGAGTTTTCAAGAATTATGACATTATTTAAAGCACATTAACTGAAAAATAGGGGGCGGATTTTAATGAAATGTCATTTTGTTTCTTTTCACTTTAGAACAATGCCATTTAGTATACAAATTCATTTTATGTTATGACGAAAGGAAATGACCAATTATTATAGATTTATCATTATTTCTCATTTTTTGTCGATTTCGACTAAATGGTCATTTTCTACCTTGTCCCGTAATTTTTAATGCATTTTTTTGCAGATTTCGTCGGTTTTAATGTCATTTTTAATGGTACTTGCTTCAAATACGAATATTAACGAGATGCAGCAAAAGTTCTTCATATAATTACTCAGTAGCCTATTCGATTTGTTCGCTCAGATATTGTGTTGACAGTCGTGAGTATATAATTCTTGTGACGTATATCAGCGCCATTGACGGTTTGGTCGATTTCAGGATAACTAAACGCAGAGATTTCCTGGTAAAGGATAGTCCAAACCAAAAGGTTACAAACTGAGTTATCTCGAACGAATGAACGTTACATCAGTAACGTATCCAACAGCTTGAGTTATTCATCCGAACTGGTTTTGATAAGATTTTTTACGTCAGTTTTCTTTGGTTTCAGAACATTTTAAGAG